>DWON01002897.1:0-19350 GCA_018251015.1 Phocides pigmalion okeechobee
TCCATGGGCTGCAGTGACCACTTAACATCAGGTGGCCTGCATGCCCGTTTCTTACTCTTTCGCAATAAAAAAAAAACATTTTTTTTGTTACTAGTCACGTTCGTTAAATACATCTATTGTTGTATGTATGTATGTATGTAACGGAATCTTTGAGTATAATTTTCACCAATTTCTATATGTCTGATTAATTTGAAACTTTGCACAACTATCAAGGACCGATGGAAATATGACAAAAAGAAAAATAAATACTTGATAATTAAAGAAAACTAAAAAACTCGCTTTTATAAAAAAAAAACAACTAAAAAAAGTATAAATAAGATAAAAGAAATTGCGATTTAAAAAAAGCGTGGAGTGCTTTTTCAGTGATCTATTAATCCCATGCAATTTTTTTTAACTATTATTTATTTCGTTAAAAAAGACTGTGTTTCGACTGATCAGGGTATTACTACCTTTTAGCCAATAACATATGAAAACTCTTCAATGTATTCACAGGGGTGAAGCCTGATGCGCGATTGTGATCGATATGGTGGACTCGGTCTCCCCGCGCATTTACACGTATTTACATCCCCGGCTTACTGGTTGTCATTGCAATACAAATACAATGTTGTAATCTCTTAAAGCAATGATCATGTCTGACAATTTATCTATTTTATCCATATGTACAGCCTATTTTATAAGCTATACTGTTTTATTAGCACCATTGAAAGTATTTAGAATACACAATACATATACGAGTACCTATGTTAATTATTGGCTACAATCGTTATGTATTCTGCTGCTCGGCATAGTTTTCTCTCTTTAACTAGAGATTCTTTGATACTAGACCACGCTGTTCCAGTGTGTAATGGGTGTGTTAGTGTACGAGTGAGTAGGAACGTGTTTTCGAACAGCCCACACAGTTTCTGATACGTTTTAGCGACTATACTTGTCGACCAGTTGTTTAAGGTGTCTTCCAAAGTACGGAAGCCCAGATGAGTTTTGCCACAAATGATCACCTCCCATTCAAGTGCCGACCGCACTATATTCCATAATTTTGTCAATCAATGCATAACCCGAGAGGCTACGCGTGTGTTATGACTAACGCTATATAATGAATATGTGATCCTCTCGGCAAAATACTATTATCGGAATAACACATTTACGTGTACACCTACATCTGTAAATATAGTACGAAAGTATGGGTTTCTGTATGATAGTGGCATGCGGCGTGCCCGCAACGTGAGTGACGGGTGGTTGCGGTCGCACCGCATATTACCCGGCAAGGAGCCTTCTCTTGTGACTGTTGTGATTACTAACCGAAACGTATACATATAATTACAGCTACTATTGTCTATAAAATATAAATTTAGACACTACAATCTCAAATTGAAAATACATTTTTATACATGTCAACATTATGGGTTCAATAGTGTCCTACAAATCAAAATTAGCCGTGAAATAATGTATTGGTTCAATTGGAGAAGTATGGTTAATGATACAATTACAAACGAGGTGATAATTTTCTTCTTCACAAGTGGCAATGCATCTACGAGTACGTACAACCTCAAATTTAATTTTAGTCTTGTTGGAGATGATATGCTCAATGGCTGCAATGCGAATTAGTTGGTCGGTCTACTCGTTTTTACGCGTCTAACCGAAAAAAATTTAATCAGAATTCCGAAATATAGCAAAACAATTAAAATAAGACCATAATTTCATTTAAATATTTCATTTGTTACTAGTGCCTACGTTACTTTCACGTTCATTTTTGTGATTATACATGAATTCGAAATATTTTTGTTTTTGAAGACATTTAAATATTTCACATAATATTATCCCAGTCATCTCAACAGAGACAGGTAATTTCGTTTCACAAAATGCTTCTTTGTAAGTAAATAGTATCGATCAGGCCACTATTGGAATAGATGGCCAAAGCACTGCTTTGTTCTGGGAAACGATAAAATTTACATAGGTCCACGGAGCCCGCTGCGCGCATCATAAACTTATATATTGATTTAAATTGTTAAGGAAAATCGATATTAATCGTCCATTTGCCAGCGTTTTTGGTTTCATTTTGACTTGATAACACCAACCACGACATACACTAACTCAACATGAAGAAAAAAAACGTCAATTTTATTTTTATTTGCATTATAAGAAAATAAACCCATTGATCATATAGTAGGGTTTTGGTATTAGTCCTTAGTGGACTTTTTGAGATTAAATCTGCTATTGTGCGTGTATCTTTGTTACATTACTATGGAATTCCGTGTTTCGGAAAATGGCGTTAAGCCTTGTCGGAGGTCCTTTGAGTGATTTCGTGGCGATCAAATGAGTTAGCCACTACCTATATAGCCCTAACCACTATTAATACGCATTATAGCAGGGTTGTGAAGTATGCCCAAATATTCTTAAAATATTAGAAGAGACTCGCGTCCAGCACCATGTTGCATACCAGCTCTATACCGATTTTATATATTTTTCTATTTATATTTTGATATTATAATTTCGACTTGAATTTCTTGTAAATTAATACGCCAGTTTATTTTTAAAGAATAATATTTTTGTATAAGTACGGCAAAATACATTCCGGTGGCAAAATATAGAGGGCTTATAAAGCACTACACGGCTATCAAAACATGAAGCGTGCTGTACTGGCGTACCACTTCGGCCGTTAATTGTATAAATCCCTTAACAGAGAATAGCCATTAAGGTCCAACTTTAAACGGAATAATTCGTTCGATTCGTCCAGACGCACTAATGAAGTCTAATTGGAATCTGTGGGGTATTTTGCATTGTTTGTATCGGTTTGTGGGCAATCAGACTATAATTAAAATGTGGCAAATACGGTTATTAGATGCCTGAAGTAATTTAGAATGTATTTTATATAGTAATAAAAAAAAACAATTTTGTTAAACCTACAAAAGTCATTAATGTCCTGTAGTGTGATCACCACGTATGTACAGAATATGGCGAAAACTTCATCTTGTTCCTGTTTTTTAATTTACATTTTATAATATCGAACATTTTATAATATCATTACATTTTATAATATCATTTTATAATATGTGTTTAAAATTGTCAAAGTCGGTATGCGAATATGAGATACATCTATCGAAAAGCCAGTTCTCGTGCTGGTTACGACAAGCAAATGTGCGTGAATTATTATGCTGTTTAAGACACATTCGGTGCCAAAGAGTTGAAACTTATTGTACAACAACAAACACGCTTAGAATAGATTGTTTAATTCATACCTTCTGTTTCCGTCAGCAGCAGTTCATAGTAACATAATATTAGATTGTTATCAGACATATCGGTCTACGTCTATAACAATTAGACGAGAATAATATTGAGTTCCATAGATTAATTCACGTAGAAAATAAAAAATACACTGCTTATTTACCGACAAATGTATTATTTTCATACTAATAAGCTTAATATTTATTTATTTAAAAACATACATATTTTTATTATTACAGGATAAAAGCAGAAAGTGTACAATGAGAACAATCGTAGTTTTCCTCTGGTCACCTATATTACGCAAACTTTAAGATAAGCAACTAACTGTAGAGTAATAACAAGAAAAGTTGGAATCTGGAACGTTTTATTCAGTTGTTGAATACGCTTCACTTGGAAAGATAACTACTTGAAATTATGATTCGAGGTATAACACCGACCGTGAACTATACGGTAGGTGTACTTTATTAGTCTAGATTTTTATTCAGTTACCTACTTTCTAGTTACTTAAAATAGCTATGAGGGCTTTATTTTGTTTTTCAAGTTGAATGTTTTATCTACAAATATTCAAAGGAAACGTAACATTCATAAAATCCTTGCTTGTCAGCTAAATTAAGTGAGCAGATAAATTACCTACCTATTTTTTGAGACATCTACGTGATTCCCTGAAAGTAGCTTACCTTGCACATTTCTTCGTAGGAGAGCAAATTGAGGAAATTGTAGTTTAGGTGCGACGAAGAAAAGAAGCAAGAAAAAAGGATGCAACGAGGGTTCTCCTTGGAGAACCATTTTTCAAACTACCTTGGTTTCTTAGTTTACATCAGTGATTTACTCGAAGGCAAGAAACTGACAAGACGACTACTCAGTTAAAGAAGATAAATAAGGGTGAATTTATTGTGTTACTTCGATAAGTTAGCCGAGAACATTTTCGATTATATCCTTTCACTAAAACTAGGGTAGCCTACGGTATAAATACTTATTTTTCCAAACGTCTCAGGAGCTGTTTAGTAGAAATAGGAGCTTTTATACATTTTAATCGTCGTTAAAAATACAAATTCTGTTTGTCGACAACGAAATATGTCATTTAGAAACTATCGCTTTAAATTAAATGAAAGACGATCGTCTATAAAATATAGTTTTTTTTATTACTGTATTCTAATGTGGAATTTGTATTATTTTAATAATTATAGGTTAATTTCGACATTTCTACATTCTAAATATAGTTTTGTGCTCATGATAGTTAAAGTAAATAGGGTGTAATGAATATAAATTGGTTGCATAATTATATATCCTTGGTTCTATAATTATATTCCTTTTGTGTTATTATTGTGGCACGGTGCTAGTTAAAACCCATGCTAAAACAGTATTTCCCTTAAAGATTTTCAAAAATTCTTATATCGATCGGCGATCACTTGAGACATGGATAACGAATCAAGACGTGGGGCGATGATTAGTTCCCGCTCGGTTCCACCTACGAGCCGATCCTCAGTGGGATCAGCTCGGGCTATAAAAGTAAATTGAATTGTTCTCCGGACTGCTGTTCCATGTTGCATGGCCCGATGCCCGATTTAACGCTGTGTGCGTTTTAAAACTTTATGTATTTGCAATAAAGTGACTTGTTATAGCTTTTGCAGGGTAAAATAGATGCCGTTAAGAACGAAATATGTTATTGGGATACGATGTGACATGTACGTTGTATTTTTTCATTCACAATAGACTGGCGTTGAATATGGTATGGTGTAATGGAATAGAAACTGATAAAATAATTTGTGATTTAAGGCGCCTATTTAGAAACTAACTTCTAGCAGAGAGTTGGTTAGCCTTAATAATTAGGTAGAATAGTACTTACCTAAAATGAAACGGTCGTCTACTTCAGGTATGTCAATTTAACTTTCTATTCCCAAACTTTCAAAGTCGCTGTAACTAGTTAAAATATATTACTATCAGTTTGATGATATATATGGTATTTCATGAAATACAAATCTGGATTTCAAGTTTTCTTTATTCCATTTTAGCGATTGACCAGTGTCTTAAATATTTTGTATTTTTAGGGAGATAGTAACTTGAAATACTCCAATCTATTTATGTAATAACTTATTTGTAAAGTACATAATAGTATCTTAATTTAAATATTAATTTATACAAATAGCACCAATGTCGTCCTTAATATTATAAATATTTACACACAAGTTCCTGCGTTACACTAAGAAGACGAGATTAACCCAGTATCAAAGAGGACGTTACTCAAAGAGACAGTATCTGATCTTCGCTTCTAATATCGTAATTAGGACGGCTACAATAAAACTTCGACAATTAAATGTAAGTCAGCGGCGTCGGAAGAGGCAAGATAAGACCTAGCGGCGCCCCTTAGTGGGGTACTTTCGCTATTAACAGGGTGCCCGCACACCCGGCCTCTCTGAAACTGTCTTGAAGCCTTGATTAGAAATACACTCGCCGCCCTTGGTATTACACCGGGCTTATAGCAGATATCCTCGCCCTTGCCAGATATTTACTTTAATCCGATTACACAACTTGCATGAAACTTTCAGAATACGAAGGCAGGTACGCTTAAACGTATCTCTTGCATTATTTATGTTTATGATGGATAATAATTTTGCATACCTAATAACTTTCATTATAATTATAGTTTAAGTCATAGTTTACACGTGTAAATTAAGAATTTGATGTTATTAGATATAAATTAACAGCTATTTTAATACATGAAAACTATAAAAAGTGAAAAGTACCGAAAATCGTGACGGTCCCCTAATTCAAGTGTAGGTATATTTATTGAGGTATTCTATTCACCAATTTGGAAATCTTTAAAGCCATGAAGGTAAAAATATAGTATCAACTACTTTTCAGTGGCAGGTCTGTTCGAGTAAAATTTTAAAGGAAAGCATAAACTTTGCATTGAAAGTATATTTCTCAACAAGTGTCATATATACAAAGTGGATAGAAATGTTTATTGATACAAGCATAATGTTCAATCTTAAAGCAAGGGTTTTGCAACTTTTTTTAGCGTTTACGTTAACGCTCAATAGAACCCATTGAAGATGACAAACTGGATCCATACGTTGGACATGCTTCTACATACAATTACATTATAAAAGCTGGACGTGAATGGAAGCTACCTACGAATAACTTAACCTTTAAACATACATAGATGACTCACTTAGTGCAATTTTCATCACGTCTTACCACGTACCTGAAGAGTTACGATCCTGGGGCGGTCGGTCTATATGGTATATTTATATTTAATTTCTGCTTGATTTTGTACTTATCTTTGTATGTTCATTTCACCTACGTCACGGAGAATCCTAGCAGGTATTCAAAGATTTTTCTATAAGTATTATAACTTTTAATGAAATTTTGTTACTTAGCCTTTACTTAAGAATTTTTGCAATCAACTCTACAAACGTAGTCACCTTAGTTATAATTGACAAACTTGCTGCGCTAGAGCGACGGCTGCGGGCCGTCGGCCAACTTTTACTTATGTTTCTATAATTGCTTTTATTATTACTCTACTACCACTATTAACGTCTTGGGTCGAGATTTACTACACTAGATAAGTACTAAAGTACAGGCTTAGGTAGACCTAAGACTTTATGTTGTCTACCTATATTAGTTATGCCAGTAACCCTTTTAGTTGTAAATAATAGGAGCATTGGGTAGAATGGATTGTTTTCGTGAAATATTTTTGTTGTATGTTTTATTATCGAATCTTATAAACAAATAACTCACCTGACGTCAAAATGGGCTAATTTAGGTTGTCATCATGTCATCAATAGCACCGGCGTTGACGTTTAGTTTGCAGCCTAAGCTAGAGGCTGGTAAATTACAATTTCACCATGGGCAAATATTTCCACTGATTGTTTCTGATTACGAGATCATAACCTAATGCCATAGGGAGCAGGTTATCTCACCCAACCCCATTAAGTAATTAAGAAAGACATCACGATCGTTGTTTAGAGTAAAGTATCTACATTAAAGAACCGCTACCTTTTTCCTGATATGCAAGAATGTATTATAGTACAAGTTATACCTCTATACCACTTGCTTATGAAATTCACACTCACATACACATAATTTTACATCGAAAAGCAAACTCAGCCAAAGCTTATTTCCCGAACAATCTGTTTATAGCCATTTGGCTACGGAACCCTAAAAAGCAACATAAATGTCAATGGAAATTACAAGTACTACTACATTAATCAACAAGGCATTTCCAATAATAAGATACCATTTTTATTAGTTTCGTTTAAGGGTGGCATGGCCAAAGATTGATGATTCTCGTGTCTCCATTTTATTTCCCCGCGGATAATCTCGTTGTCTCCAGCTTAAGGACATGTGAGCCGGAAATACGACAGCAATTTTCCTCCAACTATAGAAAAATGAGGACCGTTTAACATCGTGCATGGCTACCCATGAGTACGTACAAAGTTTATCCCGTTGGCCGTGAGTTAAGATGCCAACATTATTTATTACGGCACAAATCGTCTACTGTATTTAGGACAGAAAGATGTACAATTATTGTATATATCACTTTCTTGGCATTATTTGTACAAATAAAACTAGCTCTCCATTTGTAATCCAAAATACCTGTACTGTAAACTACTAATGCCTATTTATTCGATAACATAAAATATCGGATTTTTCCTACACTAATAGACCTTTACAAGGATTCCCTCTGACACATATTTCATCATTTAGATGGTTGAGAATCAAACCCAAAAATCTAAAATCTGTAAACCAGAAGTCTATATTGATTTTTAAGTTTATCGCTAACTACATTTTTAAAGCTTCGTTTACAAAGGTAAGGTAAACTCAATCGATACTTAACCCAAAGACCCTATTATAAAATTCAAAATACATACAGTACATAATGGGCATTAATGAAAAAACTATAGTTACTTTTCTTTTTAGATCTTTTGTGTGTCAATAAATCTTAAAACAGACAACATAAGGGACGATTGTCTGTGCAATATATTAATCAAACGTAAAAGCGATCAATCGTTGCAGGGTAGCTACAAGTACTACCGAAACAACATATAAAAGATGTATTTTCTGATAATCTGAGGAATGACTTGATCAGATTATATTCTTGCTATTGGGTTATCCGTGATCTATCATTTTTCTATTTTATGTAACTTCACCCATTAAAAGCCGATCAGACGTAAAAGTCCCTATAGTTTTATTGTTTTGTTTAAAAGAAAAATCTCCGCAGTTTTCCTGATTTTTGGGGAGAATGTTTTGTGAGATTTTTATTCTTTAAAATTCTCTTAGTGGTATCTCTGAGAACATGGAAAAGTTCCGGATTCTGCGAAACGCTCCGAAAACGCATATCCAGTCCTTATATTGCGTGATGCCTTTAGATTCAGACTGTGGCAAGTAGCCTTCAGATCTTTGATGACAGAGATGACAGAAATGATAATAGACTCAGTAAAAAGTTTTAATTGTTGCCTGACGTAGTTTGATTGGACTTGTATGACTACATATGTCGCAGGTGAATTTATTTTATTGTAATATAGAATAGGCTTGATAAAGTACAGCCAAAATATCTTCACATTCTGATCCGTTCATTCAAAATATTTTTATTTATTCTATTGACAATAATTTCAGCATATTATTCCTAAAGCTGACAGATTTATACATCAAAGAATGAATAATAAGGAAAATGTAATAAGGGAAGGGAAAGGTGTTTATTATTTTTTTTTTCGTACAGTTTTCCCAGTTTTATGATTCAAGGCTATCATCTTATTATAGAATCTGATTAAATGATGTATCTTTTTAAATTTAAATCTTTTTTGTGTATATTTTTGGTTCAAGGACGCAGGAACGCAAACAGTTAGCTGTCACCCATGCAACTCTTAACCACACTCAACTTTGCTAATTACACTAACTATATAGCCAAGTGCCTTTTTCACAGAAATTTAAATATAATTTGTTTGAATATCATACTTATTTTATAAGTATTACCTTAGTATAAATCCTGGTAAATTTATCTGCTTATGAGTCACCAAAGTTACTTAAAATAACTGTTAACTGTTGACTGTAAGTCTGTTTATTACTTTTACAGAAAAAGTTTTCAATTCATCTTTGCATAGCACGTTATAGGTATTGTTGGGTATTAGTTGGTGAATTCCGTTCAAGAAACTCTTCGCTTCTTTCTTGATTACATTCTTGCGACTCGGCATGCGGAAGACGAATGACCTCTCCTTTTATAATCCTTTTAACTTGAAGGACCTATACAAATTCATCTAAAGATATTGTTTAACAGAAATCTTACATTTTTAAATCACAATGATCAAAACAGCTTTATTTTATGTACATAGTCAGTGTTGGTGATTGAAGAGAATGAATAATTTTAATAATTTCAATGAGAAGATGAGGTTACCCGACCATGCTTTTCATGAAAATTTTGTATAGAGCTACTTCTATTCGAAAGTTTTTCAAAATGTCATATTTCGAAGTAAGCTTGAAGAAAGGAATTAAATGTAGTGAGGCACTCACTGCAAATGTAAATTTAAAATTCTTTTACTAGAATTTAATGAATAAACTGTAACTGTGTATTTACAAAAAAATATTGATCAGATCTGTGAGTTGTGCAAGAAGCGTAATTAAATTACCGTGAAAAACAATTGAATCGGATTTATACATAAAAGTAATTGTAGTCTAAATAGCATACCTAACGATGCCTACAGTATTCGCATCTTTTGTATAAAACTGTTTTGTTGTAGGTTTACCTGTGACTACCTCTGATTTGTTTATGCTTATCAAAAAAAACTATAAACAATTAGAGCGCCATTTAAAACCTCTAGAAATTTGTTCTAAATACTTTACAATTACAAGACAGTTCATAATCATGTGTTCTAAATAAAAAAAAACTGATACATATTACTAGTAGTAATAGGTATACTAGTAAAGATACACATAATTAAAACTCTGTGTTTTGTTTCATGGTAAGCCACTATGCAACCCTTTCAACATGGGCACACAACGCATCTAACGTTGAATACACCTTCTTTGTATACGTAACAAGATGCTCTTAGCGCCCAGTGTGTCACACACTATATTGCACATACTTTAGAAAGAAAATCATGAATGCGTATAGGTATAAATTATGTTCCTATATCATTATATCGGTTAGCTCTGAGAAAATAAATTAGAGTATTCAATAACGCGATATTTTATATTCTAACGCGTATCCTAAAACAATTTGCGTTACATAACGTAACAAATGACTTTTATGGAAATTGCCCGCTGTGAGTTCAACTTTCATTAAGTTACGCTCATTGTACGCTGAGGTCCCCAAAGAGCATGGAATCTTTTCGTTCCTAACGGTAGACGGAAAAACCCTTTTTATTTCTCGCAAAAGTTGTACGACTGCAAAAAAGTACGATAATACGATAGAGAAATGGTGAGCAAATGGATTTTCCTTTTCGTCAAGTTGTCGTCTGAATCTCTTATTATTATGTTATCCTCATACGGTCGTAATATTGATAGCTATTACTTCAAGGACGCGTTAAGAGAGAAAGAAAATTTATTTCAAATTTATTATAAGCACTAACATAATATGATTATATACGTATGCACGATAATAATTCTTAATAATTCATATAATAACAATTCATATCATTAATATCGTTCATTAAGTGTTTGTAAATACCTTACAATGAAATAAAATATTTGAATTTGAATTCCAAAAATCTATAGAAATTATCGTATATTATTATTATATTAATTATTATATTATTATATAGACTTTTATCGCTATTATGCTCCATCATAAAGAAACTATTTTAAGGTTAAGTATGTAGAAGAAAAACTACATTTTGAGTTTTATGGTTCATTTCGTATGTTTAAATTACGAAATATGTGGTTTTGAAGGAAATAATTCCTACGTAAGTACACAGAACAGAACTAATAAAAAATTAAAATTGTCCTCGCTATAAAATTTTAATTGTCAATTTATGGGTGCTTTTTTCACTATATATAGGTACTCATTTATAGTTATACTTCATTATTTTATTTATGACTGTGAAAAATATTTGCTGCTTTGTGGCAAAGATTCCACAGAATTTCTGCCATAGAAATCCTGTATCTAACTTCTTTTTTTATTTTCTTTAAATATATATTTCGGGTAACTTTATATGTCCTTGCACAAATAATAATAATCCATCCATTCATAATGATACATCTCTTGTTATGTTAAGATGTTAAAATAAACACTATAATTTATTTCATTCAAATATTAAAAGATCCTAAGATAAATTTTAAATTTCATTTTAACCTTATCAATGTATATTAAATTAACAAAAAAAGGACTAAGGAAAAGGACTAAAGTCCTATATGAGGCTGTATTTAGAAGCGTTACTCTTAAAAAAAAAATGGGTTAACGGAAATACAAGATTTGTTTCACGACGCACTAGGAGTAGAAAAAATAAAAACTTATATAGAACAACGCTTTTCCAATATCGCTATACACGCAAAACCACTACATCACACGTTAATCCGGGTTTCACAATCAGTAAAGCTTTTCCGTGATTTAATTAACTTTTTCGCACGTTATTGTCGTCGTAAGTGATCCACTCATTAATCAATCAATTAATCAATCATTTAAACGGTTCCGTTCAGTTTCATTACGTTTTATTGAAACATCCAAGTGAGAAGTGTTCATTGGCTTCTTTAATTTAAGATCGTATTGGACTCAAATATCGAGCATTACTGCAGGTACATGTAAACTTTTCAAACGTATTAAAACTTTTTGTGGGTAACACCAGTTCTTAAGCAACTCGTAACTCATTATATAATTACACTTTTTTACTTTAACTGTAACAGAGCAACCAATGTATATAATTTAAACGATTTCGAACGAACTTTCCTAAGCTGAAAATGCTTGGACCAATTTTTTATTCCTCTTATATCCATAAAAAGAATATATTTTTAAAGTAGCTTGTGTGTTTTTCTCCTTTTTGTAAAAAACTATACTCAATTTCAAACGTTTCAGAGAGGTACATCATCATAAGCATATATTTTTTTGTGTTTTATTTTGAAGTTGGGTTATTAACAGTTTTGAAATTACTATTTTATGAAATGAACAAGCGTCCTTGTACAAAATATGTAAGTAGTTTATTTTCCACTATGTAGATACGTAAATGCTCAAGGAAATTTTAATGTACATATGTAGGTACTCTTATCAATCTAATGGAATTTTAATCTTACCTTTCATTCTATTATATGTCTTTTCACTGTATGAAAATTGCTTAACATATAATATAGACGATTTAAGAAATATTTCCATTATACAAACTTATTCTCACATATCATACAAAGTCTACATTAAAAGAGATGCATTCATGTCAGAATAATTATTATATTTATTCTTTTATATGACATATTATTTGGCATTACAACCCCTACCGGCTCTCCAATTAGTATTTATTATTTAATTATTTTTTAACTCTCTGACCTTACTATAAATAATAACCGAAAAAAATAACTAAGTTATTTTATACGTTTCATGTTTTATATAATACCCAAAGTATAATTTATAAGATCTATAAAGTTTCCGTGCACTTGCAGTATAGTTTCAAAAATGCTGACCAAATTCTTGCGCTACTTAGCGATCGCAATTTTCTGCGCCAGATACTGAACCAGTCCTCTTGTCACCACCTGCAATCAATAATCAAACATGAGACTAATTTTTTGAGACTTTAGTAAACAGGTACCTAAGTTAAATTTTTGCGCTGCTTGAATTCTGCCGTCTCCACTGCGGCTCCGATCGTTGATATCGTCCTGCCAAGGGAAGGAACATAAGATGCCCTCCGTCGCTTCGAAGGAATTAGGGTTAGGCCCTTTGGTCGCTTCCCCTTGTGAAGTTCTATACCTCCTGGTTCAAAAACCGAAGAGAAGTCGATGGTGAGAAAGATAATATTTATTGAGCCATAGCGGGTAAACTGTCAGCACAGCGCTGACGAGAGAGCCCATGAAGTCCGGTCTCCTAGATAATTCTGTGGCACAGACATAGATGGCGACATAGATGACAGCTCGTTGGAAATCGGCAGCGATGCGAAAGCTGCCACTGTCAAACAATTTTTAATAATTACGTAATAGGTAAATGTAATGTACTTTATTTTAATTAGTAAGTAGTAAGTTTTATTAAATACGTTGTTAGATCCGTCCATTACGCAGAAATTTGTCTGAAACTTAAGTAAACACGAAAAGGATCAAAGAGCAAAATGCGGCAAAAAGATCGAATTATTTAAACAGAACCGCTGATATACCTACTTACCGAAAATTTTCGTTAATCACATGTAAAGGATGCCAACTAAAAGTACGAATCTTCAAAATATATTTTTGTGTATTTAGGTACATTATTTTATACCTACGCGAGATCCAAACAAAATTTTAAGATTAACGACTTTAAACATTTGTATTGAAAAAGAATACTTACTCGATAATTAGTTTCAATTAAATTTGTGTCTTATTAGATTTACTATGACTTTCTCATTAGTCACAATTTATAAAATCCGCTATATAGAGATTACACGAATTCTTATTTGTGAGTGCTCAAAAAGATTTTCCTAAACACTTTCTTCATTTGCAGCCTGCAGATTTCATCTTAAATCTCTTTTAAAATATTCCTCCCAAAACACATCATTATATTCGTTCATAGTCCATGCGGTTGGATTGTGGAGTTCACTATCTCTCCAAGACTATATTTACTTAGTACTTTACTAGGGGACAATAAATATTAAGAGGTGCTGATAGGTTAAAAATTACGTTTTATGACTGAAAATTAAAAAATCGAAATTAAAGGAGTCGTCGCAAAATTTTTGGCCGGTATGAAACATCTATTTTTTTTCGAAAATATTCATGTAAGAATGGTTTATTTAAAAGAAATAAACATGGTAATTCGATGTTTAACATTAAAGAAGTGTTTTGAATCTTGAACAGCGCCACCTGCCAGATCTAACTATAGCTAAAACCAACATAAGTATACAAAAAACATATACAAATCGGCCAATAAATTTAAGAGGGAAGAATTACGAACAGAATTTTATATGTTAAGATACGCACGCTGCTAAACGCTGGTGAGTAAACGTTACACATATGTATATCTTTGAAAAACTTACACTTATTTCGGTAAGACATTTCCTAGGCAAATTCAAATCGCTTTCTAATGCAAATAACTTCGGAAAATTATAGGGTGTGCTCAATTCGAATCTAGACCTCCAAAAGCGGACGAATATTTTACCTAGTTCTTTCAGCTATTGAGCTGATATTATCATGACGCTCCGTTGAAGGTTGTCTGAAAACTAACAAAATAGACTGTTTCAACAGATTCCAATAGCCACAAATAGCTTCAAGAAACGTCGAGTCAGGCTGTAACTAGACGTGACTTGAATACTAGATATCATAGTAATGGCCGACACCAGATATTTTATGAGACATCAGAATTATTTTTAGGCACGTGAATGTGCGACCTACGTGATTTTTTTATGTCTCAATTTCTTACCACCGAAAAATGTTACTCTAAAAATAAGTCTAAATAAGTCAAAGTAGAATAGATAGGTACTTATACGGCAACCAAAAGCAAAATCGATGCTATTACAGAGATCGAGTAGCGATTGTGCTTATTTTCGTTGGCCTTTAGCCAGTCTCCCTTCAGAATGCGTTCTGGCACAACATCAATGGCTAGGATTACGTTACCTTAATACCAACGTTGCAATAGTTGTTTGTAACAATCTCGAACCTTAATGCTATTACTCTGTAGATAATATCGATGCATTAAATATCACATTAACTTACCTCTTGTTCGGAATTCGTCTAGTTACAATTAGTTTTTTTTTATTGCGAACGAGTAAGAAACGGGCATGCAGGCCACCTGCTGTTAAGCGGTCACTGCAGCCGATGGACAACCACGTCCAATCTCAAACAGAACTGAAGTTCTATTTAAGGATCTACTCGGTTTCTACTCTTGAGGACTAAGATGGTCGCCTCCAATAGTGTGTATCCGGCAACCACACCTCCCCAACCGAAACACAAATCATGATGAACATGTTGCTTTACGGCGGGTTATGAGGGTGGCGGTGGTACTGTCCCGGGCGAGCTTTAACGGCTCTACCACCTTTTAGTAAGTTTAAAGTTCAAATGAGTGAAGTTAGGTTCTGTACTTACAAAGAAAGTTTACTTATTTAGGCAGACCTGGCTTGTTAATGAAAAATATACATTTTTATTTACCAAAAAACTAGGCATATTAAAAATATATACTTAGTTCTTTTTATATTTATAGGAGGAAAAAAATATATTTAAGAAGGAGGTTTTCTCAGGGATACAGGGAGAGAGAACCAAAAACAAAAGGACGGATTTGGACTGTATGTAGGTAAATTATTACACCCAATCATTTTTTTTAAGTTGTACAATAAACTTCTTGATGATTCAGAAAATCTTGATAGCATGATAATTCATCGATTTTTTTTTTGCCAAAAAATTACCTTCTAACACTTTTAATGCTTTCGGGCATGTCTACCAGTAAAAGTGTAGCATTAGTTGTAATAAATCTTAGATACTTGTCTAATAGTACGCATTCGGTCCTCTATACGATTGAAGTACAATCGATTTGGAAGAGCACCAAACCCTTGTCCTCTCTGCAAGATATAGTTTTTATTAAGCTGCCATTTTCACTATTTATTACTCTATTATCAAAGAGTTTTATTATTTGCCTATTTGTTCGTTGCTTTTCATTAAATTAAAGTAGGAAATTCGGATCCATTGAAACACGAAATATAAAAGTAATTGGTAACAAAAATACCAATTATTATTATTATTATTATTACACATCATTCGACACAATACATTAGTTTGTATTACTAAAATTCAAATCTAATGTCGAAAAGCACAGTAGTCGATGCTACGAATATTCCGTATATTCATAGTCGTAATCGATCTAGGCGATAAATTTTTAGGTGTAGAGTCCAAAATTTATTTATGTTACTCATTTTAATTCTAAAAGGAAAATTAATTTTAGACAAAACCGAATCGATATCTGAACGTTGGAATCCCGAATGAGTGATGGATAATGTCATGTATTGTCAATGCCAAACATTCGCGCGCTTTTAGCTGTCATGCTAAAACTTATTTACTTCGAATATAATAAAAATTGAATCTTCAATAAAGAGATGTCATATTACATCTTTTGTGTAAAACGTAAATCTTACAAAGTGCACTGAGTGTATTTTTATGTTTACATAAAAAACGAGGTTATTTATGTTGCAAAAATGACTTCGCTCCTATCAGCCGAACTTTCTGCTACTTGTAACGCCTTGGGAACTTTAAACAAGAAAACAGGGAAATATATGATAGATGATTTTACACTTAATACAGTTAAAGATTTAATTAGATACTTACGACGTGATGGAGAGGACCATGAAATTCGAAGACACTTTGGTCAAACAAAAGTATTACAAACTGATCTACTCCCCATGTTGGTCGACCATTGGGAAAACCTGGAACTGTTTGATGTAACATTACGGTAAGAATAAATTTGATAAATACCTTTTTCAATTGGACTACTAACTTAACTAAAAATAATACATTTAATTACAGGCTTATAGTAAACTTAACAAATCCAGCTCTATTATTGTACAGAGAAGAAGTGCCCGTGGAAAGGACGGCAAGACACAATTATTTACAAATATTGTCACATTTGCAGTCTTATAAAGAAGATGCGTTTACCAAAGTTGAAATATGGCAGGTGTTTGCAAAAAAACTAGCCAAAATACTTGAAATTGTGAGTAATCACTACAATATTTAACACTAATAAATTTTAAACAAATAAAATATAAAATGTATTTTTTAGGATTGGTCTGAAAGAGACGAAGATACTGGATTAATAATTGAGAGGATTTTAATTCTAATAAGAAACGTGTTGCATGTACCTGCTGATCTTGACAAAGAGAGGAGACCTGAGAATGATGCTAGTGTACATGACCAGGTACAAAATTTATATAAATATCTTATTAGATTGAACAATTTCTCGGAAGGCTCTATTACGTAGGTTTATAAAAGTATGGTTTTAATAAAAGTTTATCAGTTGTTAACAATATTGTACATTATAGTTTAAAAAATTTAATATTATTATACTTGTTTCTTGTTAACAATTTCCAACCTGTTAATGTTGCTATTAAACTAAAACCATCTTCTGACATTTAATGTTTATTAAGCTACTGATTTATCTTCGTCATCGGTAAAGTAGAATAGGTTTCTCAGGCTGCGTCTCTGGAGAGAAAATCATAAATCCTGATGATCCTGATAAGTACAATGGGATAAAATTGATAAATAAATAAAATGTATTATCATTGTTTCTTGATTATTGTTCAAAATTTTGAATTAATGTAACTGCTTAAAATGGGTAAAAAACAAGTTTAAAAATTCTGTTACATATCCAGATACATAAATATAGGTCAAGCTAGATAAGTATGGTGGAAATAGTGTTGGTAAAAATGTGTGTTAAAAATTACTGTTGTTATTGTTGATCTTGGACAAGAATTATTGCTGGTAATCTTGTTATTGAAAAGCATATTAAACTCGTATATAGAAGTACACTGGATATACTTCCTTAATTGGTATATACCATCTGATCCTGTGCCACCTATGCCAATGATTTCTGCTATTTTGTTCAGGTCATCTATCATGTGGAAATCACATTACAAGTATAAAATGCTAAAAAGTTTACACAATAAAAATAAAAAATTGTTCCAAATATATTTGAGTAAATTAAAACAATTTCTTTACTGCAATGTTAGAAGACCTATACATAATTTCATGATTTTATTTTAGGTGTTGTGGGCTCTTAATCAGTCTGGAATACTAGATATAATTCTGTACATGTCATCAGAAAATGAAAAGCAATACTTCATGCATATCCTAGAAATTATATCTCACTTGTTGAGGGAACAAAATCCCACTAGCCTGGCTGATGCCGCTTTGCAACGAAGTGTTGATGAAAAGATAAAGGATGATCAAGAACTACTTTCACTTAGGATGTCAGAAACAAAACAAAGACTGAATAAAATTAAACAGTACTCCGCTACAAGGTACTACTGAACTTGTATTTATGGAAGTGCTACCCTTAAGTGATACTATATTTCAATTGTATTTTTAAAAAATCTTGAAGAAGTACAGAGCTTAAATAAGAGTAATAATAGCAAATTACTAAGCATAATCTTTATACATTCTGTAATATTTATTCATATATATATCTTTGTCTTACTTGATGTCAATATTGTGTCATACGTATGTTTATTATTAACATTTATAATATTTTTTTGTAATTTAATTTAAACTTGTTCTAACAAAGAATTTATGGATAGCGTGTAATCTCCAATAAAATGAAAGGGAAATAAAAAGAGAATATACCTCTTTTTCGTGTCCTAGGTTCTATTTATCAATCATGTTTTATAACAGATTTTCACTAACTTGTAGGCATTCGCGTTTCGGAGGAACATATGTTGTGCAAAACATGAAATCTATATCAGACAATGAATTGATAAGTTTGAAACCATTAAATAAAATATCTAGTCTCAATTTTAATGGAAGCAAGAAAACTAAACTAGTTAAACCAAAGAACAGACGACCAGTTGAAAGTGGGATTTTAGAAAGGAGATCAGCTTTTGCAATCAGGTTAGTACAATTCTTAAACATATTTACTTAATACTTAGTACGAGAAGTAAATTCAAAGAAAAATATATTTTGGTTAAAATTGGGTTCATCATATTTTATATTTTGGTTCTTTAATTGGAGGAAAGGTCACGGATGTTCATTAAAAAAAGACTAAAACGAGTATGAACACTAACTCTGTTATTTACTTTTTTGAACAGAACACAAGAAGTGCTCTGTTCAAAAAAGTCAAGTTACATTTTAAGGATTTCTAGATGTACTGTGCGTTATTTATCATATGTTTTATATATCGCTTCTTTACTTCAATAACTTGTTATCTCAAAAAACAAAATTTATAATAGAGCATTTTTTACTTACAAAAAATTATTTTACGTAATTGTGTATTTTTTTAACGTTTATTGTAGATTACGTACAAAAACTTAACACCTTAGCTATCTCAAATCAAACACG
>DWON01002898.1:0-19348 GCA_018251015.1 Phocides pigmalion okeechobee
GAGTACCATTAGGCCGAAGAGCGTACACAGCCAAATGTATTTTAGGGTATCGTATTGTGACTGGAGAAAATGATGTTTGATATACCCAAACTCACAGTTCAATGAACTTATCTCAACTGGATACGGGATTGATAAGGAAATACAATATCTTAAGTTTTCGAAAGAAACACCGGAACCTATTATTTGTTTTATAGGTTTTATGAATACTTACTTTTATTCGCTATTAGTAATACTTACTTTTGGATTAGTTTATGCGAATAACTATAGATGTTTTTACTCTATTACCCCTTTTCTGATATTATTACTCTGGTAGCGCGTGCTAGAGCTTATACCCATAACTGTCTTGAAGTAAATATTATGTTGGCGCTACTGTATTTCTGTTAGAATAGTGGGTTCTAAGAAACATTTAATAATACGAGGCGTTCCAATTCGACGCAATCGTGATTGACGAGCAGTAACAGCTTAGTGATAAGTTACGAGTATCCGGGTTTCTGGGAGAACCATGTGGATCCAGGGTTGGAATACCTGGCTTTTCGAAGTGATGTAGATATTCCAATCAAGTTATCACTTGCTTTAATGGTAATGAAAAACATTGGGAACAAACCTAAGAGTTGTTTTTTCTGTATTTTTACATATCAGATTTAACTTTTATTACGTCATAATAAAAGTGAATAAAAATAAACCTAAGGTTTTATTTGCGGCAAAATCTAAAATGAAATATAAAGTAGTCACGCAAAAATCTAAAAGGATAAACTTTCTGCCCCGAGCCTAGGATAGAAATCTATCAATATTATTCATATTAAATAGTAAATTTCAGTTTAAATATGTAGTAGTAAATGATCCAATATGCGATGTAATAAATCATTTATTATGTTATCAACTTATCTCTCATCGTATGAAATAGGTTTAGCTCATTATATTGACGTAAATCTTGATTTAAAAGTTTTATACTCGTAGGCGTTTTGAATTAATCGCTCTCCTATTAAACTTATCGTTTTGATTTGACTATCAAAATATAGATTTAACAGATTACAGATATTTTTTTACAATATCCTTTCGCAACGTTAAGTCCAAATCTTACAATGATTGATACTTACTTAGGAATAATATGTTATACTATAGTTTTTTTAGGAGGTGAAAGTTATTTACATAGAAGCTTACTTACGTGTACGGAGTGATAAACAAATAACATGGTTAATAAATTAAGAATTTTAGTTTTGGGCGTTAGTTGTCTTCGTTTGAATGATACCTTTGTTTCTTTGAATTTTTAATGTTATATTTATATTAGAAATGAATCAGTGCTAACTGTTTTTGGGGGCGATGCAAGGTATCGCAAGAATGACTTATCTGGTGATGTTTGGTGATGAAGTCAAAGTGTCTGTGTTTATGTTTATATGTGAATAGTAGCAAATGAGCATACAGTCCACCTGATATTAAGTGTTTGCTGCAGCTCCTTAAACATCAACATTCATATACAACCTCAAACCGGCATCCAAATAAAGGTCGTATGTAGATGCGTTGCTACTCCTAAAGACCAAGATGATTGCCTCACTTGTAAACGTAGCCGGCTACTACCAAATAAAACGCAACAATTGCTTCACGACGGAATATCCCGTTACTTTCCTTCGCAATATAGATCTACCACTAACTGTAAAAATAAGTTAAAATACGAGAAAGATAATAAAAAAAAACAGATATTTCTCTCTTGTCTTCGCATCGTGATTCGTTGTGATAAAGAAATGTGGTTTTGAATGATCTTAATAATTAACACACATTCATGTAATATGAAGATTAATGGCGGCTAATGTTTCCATTCATTCATTTCATAGCAGACTTCACATTCAGAACTGTGACATGGATTAGACACGCCAATTCAATGTTTTGACTGCGTACAAAGCTCTGTATGTAATAGGAAATAGTACGTTGTAATTACGAAATATATTTTACAGACTTCCAAAAGGAGGACATTATGTTTGTCTTGTGTTACTTTGCATTAATGTACATCGATTATGACATACAGGTAAATAGTATGTATCAGAACGCGTCAGTACGTAAAACACATTAAGAATTTATTTTGGCACGGTTTCGTTTTGTATTCGTATTTAAAAAAATGATTAACTATCATTTTTAAAAATACGAATCCGAAGCACTCCGATCTTCAATAGTATCCTCAGTAGAAATGTCTGAAGAAGAAGCTACGATTCCCTAAAATATTAATTTTATTTTGTAATATGTAAAATCGGTTGTAATTTTAAAGATGGCAGGTATTAGGCCCCATCAGTACACCTGATTCTTCCTTGTACTAGAAATCGAATGCTATGTGCGGTTGAACGGTTTAAGGATTGAAGAGTGTACATAGGCGGCTGTGATTAAGTACATCATGTGATTTGCATGCTTGTTTGTTGCTTTCATCATAGATCATATAAGACAACCTGCTAACTAATTATTACTTCTTATGAACCGATGGAACCTGTTGTTTAACGTGACCTTTACAAAATAGAAATGTGCACGATTGTGCTTGCCGTTCAATCGTTTAAGGTCATTAATCTTGTGAAAATATTAGTTTAGAGCAAAGAGGTTATTAATGTCTTTGGTTTAAACCATAACAATGACCATAGGAACCACATTTATTTATATTTAATACAAGCTGTTTCACATATATACATAATATAGTTACCAAATATGCTATAATATAACAAAGATGCTTAATAGCTAACTTATAATCAAAGTGTACTCAACACTTACAAATAACAGCTTACATAAAAAATTGTAAGTTTTTTTTTTAATATTAAGTATATAGAATTGTAATCCAGACTGTATGCAATTTTAAATCGGATTATATATTTTTCAAGTATAAAGCGTTCGCTTTCGTTTAGAAAAACACTGACCTCAGCAGTCGTTCGCTGCGTAGCTGAGAACAGCCACATGATTCAGAGATAATGGCAAAGAAAACGCCCATTTGCCGGCGTGCGTTAAAGTGGCAGTGCGGCATCAAATTATGCTAAAAGAATCGCATATATCCAACATGCTCGTTATCTGGCTGACGATACAAAAACTCCACAAGAAAATGTATTAAAAACGCGAGGGCGGTCGTCGCCCCACCGCACGAGCCGCCTCGCTTATTTGATAAATAACCGCCCAAATAATAAATCAGGATGCGAGCACGGAGGCTGGAGTATTTTGACCCGAATCGAAAGTTATCTGTGCTCGACTGACCAAGTGCAGAGTTGGTCCTCGGTGTCGGTGTCGCGACAGGAAGCCTAAACGGGACTTTTTGTCGCTTGTTTATTGCTTCGGTTTCCTTGTTTGCGCGCTTCAAACGGAATGGGAGACTGTTTTTATGTTGATAGGGTACCTGATGGGGTCAACGTAGTACTAAACTGAGTTACTGTTTACGAATTTCTGTAGTAAAGATCCATATCAACTTGTGATAGCTTTTGCTTTTACGTTCTAATTTGTCCTATTACTTTGGTACCGTATTATCGTAGACTCGTTAACATATGGTACATATTGTGTAACGAGAAAGCTTTGTACCTTTTAAAAATCATATTGTGCGCACAAAAGCATGAGGTATGGTATAACTAAAGTTTCTAAGCAAAAACAATGCAAAAAGGTAAAATTTATACATAATTCATTACAAATACATAATAAGAACATTTATTGTTTATGTTCACATTGTCAATGTCTGGCACATAATTGACTGTTTTTTTTAAGCAGACGCACAAAATATACATTTAAAATATCAGATTTTCTGAAATGACGATTTTAAACTAATATCATCGCGGAAATTAAACATTTTGTTCTATAATAATAAAATGTTACTGAATTGAGGTTCGAGCATTGAATTTTGTGTGTGTAAGACATTTATTTTTTATACTTCAAATTTTCAGTCGCTAAGGATCCGAAACAATTATTATTGTGCATTTGGTATTTATATACCTTGTTATAATGAAATATTACGAAAATGACCATTTAAATAACAAACCAGCCTAAGACTAAGAATATTCTGCATTATCGCTAAAAGTTTGAGCTTATCATTGATTTATTCAGTTTTCCGTAGTTGTTAGTAAAATACGGGTACCAGGCAGAGGCGAAGAGACGTAATATTCGTGAAGGCAGCTTTATTAAAATAAATAATCCAATCATAGCTAAGGCTGCCTTATATTGGTTTAAATAAAATAGATACAGTAAGAAAAAGTTTCAAAATTAATAAGAGCAAAATATAATTACAAATCAAATTGTAATTATTTTTCGAAGTTTATAATATAAATGTTACGATATCTGTATTTAATATAAAGTAATTGATGCAGTACGTTTGGTTGTTTAGTGATGTGTGTGTGTTTTTTTGTCATGCATAAGTGGCGTGGGTTGTGTATTGGTATTAACATAATAAACTGTAAGGACATGCAACTTTGTCCTTATAGTTTTAGTTTAGATAATTATTAAAAAATTACAGCCAAAAAAAAAACCAAAATAATATAATCAAATAATACTCATCTATTGTTAAAATAGAAATATTTGATAGTAAAATTGCCTCACATCTGTGGTACTCTATATTCGTCATTTTTATAATAAACGTTCCTACAATTAGTATCATTAAAGGCAACAAGTAATCCGTCACCGCAGATGTAAAATAAATTATATAAAAATTTAGTTAATTTGTAGTATCACATGAAAAGTTCCGTTAAATTGAGACAAAAATCATTGAATCTCGATTTCCGATATAAATGAACTATATAAACTCAATATAATTAAGTAACTACCGAACGCTCGGGTCGGAATTACTAGTCGCGCTTACTAGATTATTTTAGGGGATAGGAATGAGATGAAATTAAATTAAAATCGAATCTAAGCATCATTTTCTTAATATTTGACAATACTATGTACATGTATATAAAACATTTGGTAAATGTCGCGACATACTATGTTTATTTACTTGCATTATGTATTATCTATGAACATAGGGTCTGTTTATATAAGTTATCCTTATTGTTATTTTTGTTAGCAAAGCCACGAGTCCACTAGTTAATATCTAATGACATTAATATGTGACTGATAGCATTAGTTGAAGCATGGTTTTGATTAATGTGTTTCTTGATAACTAAGTTACGTAATGATATGAAAGTTAGCCACTTTTATTTTTGTGTGAACCGTTATTTATAGATTAATTATATTATATTGGTCTATTGTTGCTAATAATTGAAAGTAAAAAGTACCAAGAGGTTCCACATATACGTATCTAGGTATATATGACAATAATAAAAGACCGAAATTCACGTTTTTGATTTTTTATGAATTTGAGATTAGAGGGCTTTTTCCATACCTGTTTATGTTTATTTAACTACTAGAAAAGTTTACCGTGCGTGCTAAGCAGTTTCTATAATTATAGTTTTATCGAAATCCTTTTGTTCAATCAATCTAGAATTGTTTACTTTTGTTATCAATAACAATAAGTGATAATTAGATTTGCACCTCGATGTCATTATAAATCTTGGTGCCACAAATTAGACAAAATTTCGGGCTCGATTTAAGTTTAATCACTCTACTATAATTATATAAAGTTAAGAATGTAGGGAATAAACTTTAAGAATAGGTGATACATTATTTAAATTAAATAGTCACAGCCATACAGCGCCATCTGTTACGAAAGTTACGTACTGTTACAAAGAGATCAAGAGAGAGCTCCGAGAGAGGATTACTCAGTCCTTTTAGGACAGAGCGGACTTAGTAGTTGAAATAAAAGTGAAACAGATGGCGCTGTATCAGTAAATCTAAAAATAGTCCCCGCAATATTGACATTTTTGCCATATCTTCTACTCAATAAAAACATGATAAAGGTCAGCGTGGGGAATATCTATATAAATGCTTCTGTGTATATTTATTTCATTTTACATATGTACATATTTACATGAATTAAATGTGGTGTATCTACCTCTTTTTATTTTTCAAATGTAATTATCTTCACTCATTTACGTAATTGTAGATATTATACCAAAATATTAAGAAATGTCTTAAATCTAACGTCGGAGAATTCTTGGGAATCCCAAAAAATATCGTGGGAGATTCACGTTAAAATATTTAAATGATTTTACAGGGTTATAAAATTTTTAACTCCGTGGTTCGTGAATAAAAAGATAAAATATCTAGGACAGGTGTGCCCGCAATCTCGTAGATAATAAAAGGTAAGTATGTCATTTTGTAACATTTAAAATAAAAATAAAAATAGACAAAATGCTTGTCTAAGATAAACTAATCATACAATAATCAAATCATACTTTGCTCGTTTCCGTCCGAGATATTCTCTCGGTCGCAATCCTCTGAAAATCCCACTAAAATTCAAATTCGAACAGTTCTATAAGCTCAGATTTTAAGTTTAGAATTCACATCTAATATTTTTCTTTACAAATACTATAAAGGGCTACTATTTGAGTTCTTTTATTGGCGCAGAAGAATACAAATAAAAATGATGAAAGTGTTTTAAGGGTTAATGATGAATAAAAATGGCTGGAGGTATATTTTTGAATATGTTTTAAATCTAGCCAACCAAAAGAGTTGGTAAATAACAACATTGTTATAGCCCAATTTTAGAAAGGTTTTATTTAACTGTTTTTATTAGGATTTTGGTTAATAAGCACGACATAAATTGTGAAGTTATACTTAATTATTACATGTTTTTCTTATTAATATGTGAAAAAATTTATTATTTACTTTATATTTTATTTTTTAATTGAAATTAACATAGAAAATATTATTTTAATTAACACATATATTTTTAAATAATTAATATACGTATTTATATTTTATGGCTAATGTGGGTAGATATATTTGTTTTGATATTGATTTTATTGTAAGTTATAGAATTCGATGAATCAAATTGCATAAATTGACCATTATTTGTTCCTTAGTCAGTTCTAAGTATGCGCTGAGTTACTGTTAACCTAATTCGTCGATTCTACTTTCTAAATAAATCTATTATAGGAAATCCTCACACATGGTAATGGGAATTAGTAACAAGAGTAGATTCCAAGGGACGAGTGCAAGAGAATTAGAAAATAGCAAGAAAAGTGATTTACATTTATATCTCAAGTGGAAAAATAGTGCCTTTATTAAAGACCAGCGTTAATCTGCTTCCACTGTGAAGTATAAGCTTAGTAGTTACTATAGGTAATACTAGCTGTGCCCAGGACTTCGTCGGTGATGATTAAATTAAATTGACATAACTTATTTATTTGTTACCCGATTTCTATGAAAGAAACACTAAATGTTAAGTGAAGCTCATCGCAACATAATCCTTAAAACTGCATTATAATCGGAAAATCCGTTTCTGAGATTAGCGTGCACCAACATTCAGATATACAGACAAAAGCAAAATACATTGTTTTGGGTTCTCTTGCGTATATAAAGTCACCCCATCATGTTTTTTATATATATGCCATGTACAGACAGCGATGAGTTACAATTTTATTATATTTATGTATACATAAAAATACCTATTTAAAAAAAAAACTATTTAAAAGGATTTATCTTTAACAATGTTTATTATTTCTTAGTTCCACGAAAATATGGCGTGATAATACGCAGGCTATAACGAGTACAAAGGAACGGGCACTTAGTAGATAAAATTAAAGGCACATTTAATGAGTAGTTTTTGCATTACAAAGATAAAGACAAATTTACAAACGAACATCTTTTCGCCTTTGTGTATTAGGAGTGATTTATATAAATATTGACTTCTGTTCTGGATCAAAACACGCGTTTGAGTGTTAAGCGTTATAAACATATTCGCACATCCAGATTTTTTAATGCATTTATGTAGAATGTCCCTAAGATATGGAGAACAGCGAATTTTAGTGAGAATTGATAAGAGTAATTTTTTATGTGAGAAGAGTAGCAAACGAGCATGCAAACCACCTGATGTTCAGAAGTCGCAGCCCAAAGACATCCACGTACAACCACAAACACAACTAAAATCCTATGTGAGCTCGAACATAGATTCGTTACTCCTGAGGACTAAGAGTCCTGGTCGCCGCGCTGCAAAGTGTAGCCGGCAACCGCACCTCTCTAACCGAAACACAAGTAATGCTTTACGGCGGATCATGAGGGCGACGGTGGTACCTCTCCGGTCTAACTAAAAGTTCTGTCACCATTTATTATATTGCTGTTTTGGATCTAGTTATTTGTGTATACGTGTTTAAATGCACCCTAAGAGCTATTTATTATTGTGCGTACCTACTGATATTATGCGTAACCCTTTTTGCTTCCATTATGTCGTGACACGTTTTATGTAAATTTTCTAAGATTCGTAATTTCTTGTTATATAATAAAAAATAATGGAAATGTTTAATAGCACTCCAGTACAAAGGCATTTTAATGAACTTGAAGTAGTAAACAAATGTGCAGTGCACATAATGGTAAGTGGTCACTGTCTCTTATGGATATGACCAACGCTATGTGGAATAGAAGTTCCAAAAGGATCACGGATGCGTTGTTACTCCTGAGAATTGATGGTCGCCTCAAAGGTAAGAGGGTCGGCAACCACTCTTTACCACTGAAATGTTATGATATATTTTTTTAAAATATCACAGTATACATAGATTATTTATACGTATATAAATAAATTTATAAGTTACAGAACTACAATTAGACCGTGAAGGTACCACAGCTGTCCACCATGAATCAACTCTTGTATTGAGCATCTTAATACTCAGAAGTGGTACTGCATCTACGTATGACTGCAGATGGTAATTTCGTCTTGTTTATAGTTGATTGTAGATGTTCATAGCCTGCACGCTCGCATAAAAAAAGAATAATACTCCGACGCATTTCAAGCTCGTAGTAAACGTGTATCAAAGTTCAACGCAGTATTTATTTATATCTGGGTAAACCTTATATTGTATTCTACTTGGGATATGAATATTCTACCTACGATACAAAATTTTTGGATGAAAAATTTACAAATGTGCTAAATAAATATTGTATTTTTTCCATCGTAAGGGTACCATATCGACCAATAAAATTGCATTCCATTTGGTTCCACGCGAATGCATAAGATCGTTTGTTGTGTCGCGGCTCGTGCCTAGCATTTGTTTTTCCATTCATTGCACAAATTGAGCGAATCCGGCCAAAATTGAATGTAAAATTACATTATTCTAAAAAGGATTTAAATTTTTAATCATAGCGGGCCGTCAATCTAATGGAAATGTGGTTATAATCCTTTATACTTACTATATAAGAGTTAAATGTTATCTGTTTTTTTTATTTATTTCTTTTTCTTTTATTTAATCTAGCTGGATTTTTTCACAGAGTACCTGTAGCTATGACCTCAGTGTGGGCAATGTAACATCATATTATATTACATTGGAATTAAGGAATGAACAAATATAATTATAGTTAAGATAACCGCTTCTTTAATATTTTTCAAATTACATATTACTATATAGCTTATAGCAAAATGGCAGGCGTCGAAGCTGTATATTTCGTGGGCAGTGACGAAGGTTAGTGCTACAATAGTTTTATATAGTTAGCATTATTGAAAAGTATATTGATTTTTTATGACAGACTGTTACAAGTCTGTCTGACTTGTATAATGTGTAATGTCTATAAAATAGGCGGTACCGATGTTCATGACCGATAATATTCATTTGAGATCAGGTAGATTACTCGTTTGCTGCTTTCTTTAAATACTCCTTTTGTATTAAAATTTGAATGGGTTCCACTACAAATTCACAAAAAAAGGATTTATTTAAGATCTCCCAAAATAACAGTAAATATGTCAATATTATATCATGTCGTTAAGGTTTATTCTTAACGATCTACAGCGAGACGAGACGTGTCTCAATGGGGCTGGATAAATAAAATATCCACATAGATCAATGTCTTCATCGAACCCGTATAAGACATCTTAGAAAAGATTCCACAGGCAATAACATTTTATCGGAAATTTATAAACGTTGACCCGAAATGTAATTTAAGGGAAACTGGAATGTGTCATAAACTGACACTTTACTTTGTAAAGGTCGCGTGTGTGGAGGCTTCTATCAGGTGTAAAATGTCTGGAGGTCAATCATCGGACTGCGTCAGATGCTGGCATGTAAACAGTATTTATGACACCTCTATTCCCATTGGTACTTAGGCTTTCAGCGCTGGGTTTCTGCCCAAGGTTAATGTAAGCTAGTGGTCGATGAAACATGTGAAACGTTTTCACTTTGAGTTGTTTAAATATTTTTTGTAAAAAGGAGCAAGTATTATATAAGAAGGAGAAGTATATAAGAAGAAAATATTTTAACGGTAAGATACCGGCCTCGCTTATCAGGGTTCGGGGTTCGAATCCATGACATCATTAATGTATTTTTATGTGACAAGAGTAACAAACGAGCATACAAACCAACTGATGTTAAGTAGTCGCAGCCCATAGACAACCACAAATACGCCTGAAATCCTATCTAAGCTCGAACGTAGATATGTTGCTACTCTTGAGGAATAAGATGATCGCCTAGCTTCAAAGTGTAGCTGGCAACCGCACCTCTTCAACCGAACACACAAGTAATACCTTACGGCGGATTATGAGGGCGGCGGTGGTCCCTGGTTGAACTATAGTTCTCCCCCCTTTAAATTAAGGATTATTTGTTTTAACAATAAATGAAAACATCGTAAGAAAACCATGTATGAAAGATCCAATAGATTCTCAAAGGTGTGGAAAGTCTACCAATCGGCATGTATAGCAGAGTAGTAGGTAGACCATGGTTCAATCCTTTACAATCTGACAGAAGATACGTACATAGCAATCAAATAGTAATAGGTTAATCATGAAGAGACGAATAAATGGCCACTTAGTAAATCATTACCTATAAAAAAAGGCGTAATTGGTAGGTGGACTTTCTTGTGTTTATTTATTTGTACACATGTTAATGTATATCGGAAATCAGAAACAATTTTATAGATACATATTTTTTTTATTTACCATAAAGGAGATTTTTGAAGTTAGAAATCTATAGATGTAAATGGAAATTCTAGATAATATCTCAAACAACCCTGTGAAATTACTACTTGGTACTGCCACTTATAGTTAAAGTTGATAACTACGAATACCTCAAACCGATCGAAGCTACGGCTACCAGTATTTAGTTTTGTAAACAAATGTAGGAAGCTTGGTAGTTAGTTCGGAATAATTGTTGGATTCTGTTTTTGAACTCGTAAAATAGAGAGGTCCAAACAGAGGTTTTATTTTCCCGGCAATATGGAAAAGTTTTGTATTGAACTTCAATAAAATGCGTGTTCCATTAAGCTCATCCACTGGCGGCTCCGGCCATTTGCCAAATCGGTTGTTTTTTTTTTACTTTAAGCCTATCGTAATCAATTAAACATAATATCACAGTATGTAATATAGAAGTAATACAGAAATTAGACCATATTTCTGCTTAAGAAACTTGTAGTATAATTATAATCAGAATCCCGACTATTATAATTGCGGTTGATGGAACCTGCGGCCTATAGGTTATTGAGGGAGATTCCAAAGGTTCAAAAATGTATAAAGATAAATATTTTTCTTCGAATTAAATAATTAGAGTACACAAATATTGAAGTATACACATACAGGATACAAAATCTAAATATTCAGCGAATATATTTTTCTCGTCTATGCTAAGAAAGGTGCTTAGATCCTAAAAATATTTATGGAATTCCCGAGTGTTTCTTCGAAATGTAATATAGGAATGTAAGAATCCTTTGTATCGATTCTGAACGAAAAACTTATGCTTGAATATACATAATATAATAAGCCGAAATGAGATCGTCACTTTGTAATCCTAAATAAATATGAGTCAGAATATGTAAAACATTTAAAATCCTACCAAATCCGGACTAATCTTCAATACTGTCCTATTCAAATTGATATGAATTTTATTAAAAGTTTGATAAATTTCAAGATGTGTCATGGTTTATCTAAGAAACGAATAGACATATACTGATAATTATTTCACGGATAAATAAGTGGTAGAATGGTTCCACCAAGGAGGTAACACCGCCGCTGTCATATTCCGCCATAAAGAAACTCTTGTCGTTCGGTTGGAGTAGTGCGGTTGCTGGCAACATTTGCAAGCGAAGTTACTATCATTTCTCAGAATTAGTGACGCGTTTACATAAGATCTCGGACAAGACGTAAGCCTATTTAAATGAGGATGAGGTAGTTCAAAGGCTGCACACATTATTTTAAATCAAAAGGCCTGCAAGATTATTTACTATTTTTGTCATATAAAAATCTGTGAATTTAATCTGTAAATTTTCAGACATTAAAGTTATTTTGTAATCTGAAAGGAGTCATTAGAGCAGTTGTTGACGGATAAATTTATCGCGTGGGTCATGATTTTCTTGTTCATACTTTTACATTTTTCCAGAAAACACTTGTCGCTAAATTATACAACTTCGTTAGCCGATAGCTATTGTCACTGTTAAAGCTATCCAATTAGTAAAAAGTTCCGTTTTCTGACTTTCCTTAGGGGATTTCATTTAAGAATAATCTAGTAATTTTTATTCTATACACATATTTTATTTTATTATTTTATTCTATATAAAAACAGATTAGATAGGATTATATCTAATCTATTTTCTATTTTAATAAATATATTAGAACAGTATGGATATTAAACTTTGAAATAACATAGTTGTATGTTCATAAATAAGGATTAATTTTTTACTTACTTTTTATTCCATCTGTTTCAACTTATCCATAGTATAGGTGCTTAGAATTATATGTGTATTATAGCAACTTTCCTTGACACAGGTAAGGTCCCACATGGAGTACTGTTTCCACTTTTATGTTGGAGCCCTACAGTATCAGCTCAAACTATTTGACGCCATTTAAAATTGCCCCGTACGAATAGACAATGACCCAAGAATCACCGATCAGTTAGAACACTTGAGATTGTGCAGGGACATAGTTTCCCTTTGCGCGTTCTACCAGCTTTATAATGGTGAATGTTCTGATGAACTGTTTGACCTGGTGCCTACATCACCTTTTCTCCACTGCACCAATCGTCTACGTCTACTTCTAACTCCGTGGCGGACCTCTACAGTTTGGTTTGCACGTTTATTTTTACAATGTACATGCAAGATACGAAACAAACTTTGTACTGAGGTATTTCCAGAACGTTATGACATGGGTCACTAAAAAAAAGGTGCAAAAAGAGTTCTTCATCAAAGCCGGCGATGCATTTGCGGCGTCTCTGGTTTTGCACATGTCCATATGCGACTGCGGTTGCTTTTCATCCAAAGGCCCGTTTGTCTTTTCATTAGGCTAATCTAACCAGAAAAATATAGACATATAGGTCAACGACGTGACAAATTTGCTCAGAAAAACTAATTTTTTCAAGATTTTTATTATTCCGACTTTCAATTATAATCATTCTTCTTACTATGAAATATCTGGGTATATGGTGAGATCAATCTAAAAAGTCCGAACGTGGTAGGTTTATGACTATTTGCAGACGTACAGTAATTATTGCCTCCGTCAAAAACAAGTTAGCATACATCTGTATATAAATAAAAACTATTCCTTACATTGTAAACCTGAACTTCATGCTACAGTTATTTCATTGCATCTTTATGCCAAACACTTTTACGGCTTTTGTTTGCAAGTTTTTATAGGTACTATATTGACATTAACTTTGAAAATGTCACTTATTTTTACTTTGGGTGCCTCGTTTATTTTTTTTTGAATATGTAGGTAGTAAGGATAAAATGTTTGAATATTATTATAATAGTCGCATTGTATTATGAATTTAATGTGATTTAATAATTGTCGAATATTACTGCTTAAAGCAGTGAATGGACGAACAAAATTATTATCTAAACTTTATTGTTATATTACACTATGTAGTATATAAATTGAAAATTGTAAGTACAAAATAGTTTCAACATTTCGTAATTTTGCTCGCAACTTTGTATCGAAAATCGTATAACTTCTGCTTAAGTCAGTAAAGAATGATTTATAATGATGTTAAGTGGACAGTGAATAGACAACAGCTTTGTTTCTTTCGAATAAGCCGAAGCTTTTGAGATGTAATTTATAGTGGTATTAAGGGATATATTGGATATAGTCTAAATTGCACGCAAATAAATTTTGCCTTGAATTACACGTCTCAGACGAATCATTTGAACAAGAATCAGTACTTGTGAAGTCTGGACTTGAGGATTATAGTGTTTGTGACATTTTATATAAATGGTCTGGTGAAAAAACTGTAAGCTTTTACATGCGCAATAGAACAGTTTTATAAACATATCATAATGAAATATTCTTGAATTTAAAAATATAATAAATTATTGTTATAATTATAATAAGAATGAATGAATCTGAAGTGTGTATTTGGAGATTTGAAATATTTGTTATTTTTTAAGCTCTTAACGTAAGCATGAAAATTTAATTTAAGAATTAATATGGGATTGCAAAAAATCGCAGAAAACTGCAGAGAATATTTGTTACCAGGGCAATTGTACGTAGTATATTCGGTCGGTAGTGGTGATGAATGAACAATATTTTTTTATGATGTTTAGTAATAATTCGGCATCAGAAAGTTTATACAAAGTTCTCTATATATAACAAAAGAAATTATCTCGACAAAAAGCAAAACGAATATGATATCAACATATTTCGCCATTTCCATTTACTCGAAATTTCCCACAGTGGTTTAAACTGACCGCTGGGTAATATGCTAGTCCGGAGAGATTATCCCATCCGCGGTTGGCGTGTATGTCAGGGGTAATACATTGCGAGAGTTCACGGAATTAAATGGTCATTTATATTTGCCACATCACGTGCCATTACCGAATATTAGAACCCTGAGTTAATCTTGCGCTGGATCATCCATCAAAGTAGGCCAGTCATTGGGCGCCTACAGATTACATCCCCTTCAATAGATGCTGAACGACAGACAGATACCTAATTCTCATCGCGTAATCGTAGATCAAGTTTCCAAGTAAAACGTTTCTCCCGTTGAACTATGAATTTAATGCTGTAATGCTTTCCCAACGCATTTATAACGTTTTTTAAAGGAAATATACTATATGCGATACAAATTAAGAGGAATATTTACTAAGATTTTATATATATATTTTAGACTACAGATGTGACTAAGATTGTCATTTACTCTAATATTGGATTTAAGGTTTTAATTAAAACAGGTCTCGAAATAAGAGGGAATTGTCTAATCGCTAATTGGTTACGCACGAGAAGACGCTTAATTAAGATTTCGAAATATTGTGTAATACGTATATTTCTTTGGATTTCCGGTTACTTCTCCTGGTATTACTTATAGTAAAGACGTTCTATACTTAATAGTAGTAATAATGTTTATATTAGATATTTTACAAAGTTAATGGAAATAGCTAATATGGTCTGCAGAAAATTATTACCTAATATCTTCAAGACTTTGTAACTTGACGGCATAAGTACATTTTTGCAATCAGGTTTCAAAGCAAGAATGGAAAAAAAGCCAAAAAAAAGAAGGACTTGATGATGATAAATAAATAAACAATAAAACAACAAATTTTATCTTTTTTAAACGAGTTACCAGATTTTAATAAAATTCATATGGGCTAAAAAATAGCCCCATTAAAAATAATTATGAAAATTGGTCCACATGGGAAAAAATATCGCTGAATGCTCAATATAAGATACCGAAAAATTAAGAACTACCGCCTTTATTGTAATTACTCAAAAATAGAATTAGCCCTTTCATTATGAAGATACAGAATATTAAATTTTATTATTTAAACTCAAAACCCAAGTTTGTTTTCCAATGCAATAGAATATTCGCTGTACAGGGTAATATTGTATATCTCTATTCCAAATTTCAGCTGTCCATTTGAATAGTAGGACCAATTGACCTATTTGATATTATTATCATTTGCGTAAATCCTATCTACAAACCGCGGTTCGTTACTTCAAAACAATTGGCATGGTTTGAAAATGAACAGGCAATATAATTGGTTGTGATTTTAAAATGTACATCAAATAAGATAATATCTATTTAGACAACGATACACATTATATATCGATAAGATTTATTTTTAATTGTAATATTGACGAGTCTTGAGTAACAATGGTATGGATACTATAATAGGTGCTACCTATTGTACCATGCATTATAGTGGGCTCGATCACTAGCTGGTTAGAAATTTGGCGGGTTGCCGGATTTAACGTCCAAGTTTACCGTTATCCGTCCAAATTAGTTACTTAAACTACTGATTACATGTAACTAATTTTGCCGTGCTGCATAAATATTGTAGCCGCTGTCATGCGGACAAATATTATGAGTCAAATAAATAAATTTATACAAAAAAACAAATACCTAAAAACACTTGTAACTATTATAACGCATGCTACAAATGTAAGAAAAACTGGCTAAATTTCTTTCATAAATATTGTGTGATAAATAGTACTTGTTTGATAGTACGTGTTAGGAATGATTAAAATTGCGACGATTCCAATGATATAGTGATCCTAGTTATGATTCTTATTCCAACTTTATAAATTGGAATAATATACTCATCATGAGGGGATTCTTGGGCAATGTTGGGACCCTAAGGTACAAAAGAATTTGAACTTCTGTTGGAAAGTGTTAATTAAAAAAAAAGATACTGGATAATAATGGCTTTTGGTTTTTCATAGTTAACCCCAATAATTTATTTACTAAATTCCGGGTTTAAAAGAAAAACTGACTTGGTGAATGATCAATACTTCGATTTATAAAAGTTGACAGAAATTCTCGGTAGATACTTTAAAATATATTTTTTGGGTTATGAGAATCTCTTAACCTGTTGAGGTTGAGGTGATTTCGGATTCTAGGCACGAGTCCTTATGGTATTTGTTGTATATGTTATGTTATGTGTATGTTATGTTATTGTCCTTATGGTAAACACGGCCCGGATTACCATTAAACGCAGCAAAGGTAACTTTTGAACAAAAAAGGATCTCATTAAAATTGAACCATACATTCACGAGCTAGAATGTCACTAGCAGACAAAGGCTCAAATATCACTCTTGTGCGTCGGGAGTTAAAAATAGCTTTAATTTGCAACTTTAGCAAATGCTGACTTGTTTTAGTCGAAGAAGCAAATATATCCCTGGAGTACTAGTTGGAAAATTTAACCGAGTACGAATTTCAGTCTGAACTTTCGAACGTATATAGTTTCAAATATTAGACAGCTGTTTATTAAGCTCTCTGTTACAAGAACAGAAACTAAATTAATACCACAGGTAACATTTGCGCTAATATTTTAAACACCTTTTACATCATTTTGGTAATTCTTAAAAATTGTAAAATATTTAGGATATCAAAGAAGTTATAACGCTTTCTACATTTATACTCGTAGTTCCAAGGATACGTTGTATTGTGAGTGCTATGGACACATGCACGACCATTACACAAACACCCAGACCCAGAACAGAAATCCAAAATCTATCATTTAAATTTCTTCCTGAACGGAATACGTAACCGGAATTTGATTTTTGATTTGATATATAGTTAAACAATAGTATAAGAAACCAATAATTTTATGGGTTACCGTTGGCCATAAGATTTAATGCATCTTTCTGTGCTCCAAAGAGAGTTAAGCAGTGGAATCTCGTTTGATTGATACCTACATGGTAGTCTTTCAATTTTACTGAAGGCCCTACGGCTGGATCAAAAGATTAACAAATTGATTATTATCCCGTATGTTGACAAATCTGTATTCGTAGATGGTGGAGGAGGAAAAACAATATCAACAGTATCTCTCAGTGGTAAGCAGTAACTGTCTCCAAGTGTGGGATATAAAAAGTTTTGTATCCAATGGTATGTGATGACCAAGTACCGTAGGTTTACGTATCCATTTGTAAATATGTGGATTCACTAAATAGTGTACCAAAAATCTTAACTTTAAAGCACTTATTACTTAAAGTTCAATATATTCTTAACAAATTTGTAATTGTCCATTTAATTTTATGTTTCACATAATTAAATTATGATATGATAATGATGAGAGAATGAGATACAATCAATATAGGTGTATGTTATATTTATAAAGTTATTAAATTATCTTTGTCAATGATAAATTTATCGCGCGACGATATTGGAACGAACGAAATCAAAAACTTTTCTATACCGTTTCATCAATCACCAAATGTTGCCATTCATTGGTTTAAAGTTCGTCTTTGAAATTTATTTTAAAGTTTTCGACCATGCTTAAATTTGGAACAATACTTTGGATAACTTTGTATAAAATCCTGCCACCTCCACAGTTTGTGTAGTCAATGACTGGCAGAAAAGGGATGAATGAAAATATCAAGGTTTGTTAATGGAATATTTCTTTTTTTTCTTTCAAATAGAAATATTATAAAATTTGGCAAAAAATTAACCGCAACATTTTTCTCCAATTTTTAAATTGTTTCATAATAATTAGGTAAACGTTTTTAGGCTTGTAGTTTTCTATAGCTCTATTTAAAAATATATAGTCTATGGTATGATTATAGTGCAAATTCAAAAGTTTAGAAATTTGACAAAAACACCTTTTCGACATTTTGGCTAATCAAATAAGTCAATTTTATGTGTACATTTTAATAACATAAATAAAAATCTTAAAACTAATTATAATAAAAGCCTAACCTAAACAATTTAAAAGGAGTCTGTGTCCATGCGGCATGGTTCAAAAAGCGCTAGTTGCATTCGCGCGTTGAATAGCAATCGCAATTCTCTGCGTGAGATATGAACCAGCCTTCTTGTCACCGACGGCGTCAATCAAACGTGGGACTAATTGTTTAAAAAATAATTTGAAAGTTTAATGTGAAATGCCAAGGAAATCTTAGTGAGCGAATCCAACGTATACTGTTTTCAAATTAGTTTTCAATTGTAAGACTGCTAAGAGCCATTCAAGAACAATAATCACTCCACTTACTATCATAAATAACAACGATTACAAGATTTATTATTATTCCTAGCGAGATTCATTGTGTACGTAATAATAAGCGAAACAAATACGGTATTTAGATATACCAACAATGTTCGTAAACAAACTTGCAATTACTTCAGGATGTTGAGATTCATTATTTTAGAAGATGGCAACAAATATTTAGAGTACATAAAAGATAAATGATTCCAGTAAGAAGCACTGTGTACTTTACATTTCAAATATATCTATACATGTATTAAAATATGAATGGGTATCTAATTTTATGTTTTATCTTTTTCATTATTATCGTATTTTTCAAATTTATTAATATATTTGAAAGTATAAGTATTTAAAGGTAGGAGAACCGTTAGACCTTGCCCGTGGCGGTACCGCCGCCACTCTCATATCCCGCCGTAAAGCAACATGT
>DWON01002899.1:0-19346 GCA_018251015.1 Phocides pigmalion okeechobee
TGTTGCTTTACGGCGGGTTATGAGGGTGGCGGTGGTGCCGCCCCGGGCGAGCTCTAACGGCTCTACCATCTTTAAAAAAGTTATGTGTAATTATTACACGCGCAACTATCTTCTTTGACGCTGAGGCAGATTTTAAGATTATTAACAAACTTAATGACTGAGGGACACTCTGTTTTAGGTACAAGCTTAATGAACAGGGTACGGTATTACAAATATAATATATAAATATTGTTAAGTATATATTTCATTTGCAGAGCTTATTGCAAGAACAAGTCAATGTAGTCTGTTGAAAATTCTACTAAAATTAATAATGTACTCTGATATACTATGAATTAATTCCAGGCCATATAGAAGTTATATATTTAAAATAACACATAATTTAAATAGAAACAAACAAATCGTCCTAACAAGTAAAGTAACGTCCTAAGTAAGTAATAAATGCGGATATATATGTCAATTCTTGCATAAAGAATTTTCAATTACTAGTGGTAATATTTAATGAACTTGCCCTTATTTTAAAAGCCACACTGGATTTCATTCCAATGATCAGATTACAATCATTTAGCTAACGGTCGAATATTTCGATTGGTGGACAGATCCGCCTCTTCTCACCACTAACCTATGTGTATATGTCTCTTAACTATTCACAGTGGAGCAGCTTGGAGAGGCATATAATCACATCAGTCTTAGTTGTAATACAATAGCGTGGTGGGATAACTCATCAATATTCCCTAAGTTATGAAAAGAAACCAGTTCTCAGCAAATATAATGACGTAATAGATATATATATATGTATATATTTGCATTGTATTTATATTTTTGTCTATTTATACAATTAATTATGGACTAGGTTTCAAATTCTTGGAAATTATATGGAAAATATGAGGAAACCCGCAAACATGAGAGTTCACCATGAAATTCTCAAAGACGCGTGAAGTCAATTGGCTTAACAACTCATATCTCGTTTAACTCTTCTATTCTGAGAGCAGCCCCGTTCCCAGTAATGGGTCATCAATTGATTCATCATGATAATCTTTTTTATACCGTAATCATTGTTTTTCTAACTACCAACAGATTAATTAAAAGGCAATGCGTAGAACATTATCATCAACATTACATTGTAACATTTGTGTAAGTTACAAGAAGGTTAAACATATAAACAAGTAGAATTGCAGACGTACCTCTTGTGCGGATGGTGATGTTGCGCGTGTTGCGCATGTTGCGTCTGTTGCGGATGTTGCGCGTGTTGCGCGTGCTGCGCGTGCTGGTGGTGCGGGTGGAACGTGTCCCACACGTCCGCCTCCAGCGGCGCCGGCTCCACGATGAGCGGCGCGCGCCACGCGCCCACGTCCTCGCCCACACCCACGCCCACGCCCACGCCCACCCCGTGCTGATGGTGGGCCGCTGCCGCCGCGGCTGCTGCGGCCGCCAATTGCTGCACCTAAAAAACACCAAGTATTTCATTTTTAACCAATTTTAAAACAGGAATAATGATCGTCATTTTTTTACTATCCTAGTACGGATCTTCTATCAGAAAGAAAAATATGCATTAATTTAAATTTATATCAAGTAGACTATTTGGAAATTAACTAATTATTTTAATATATTTTTTGTACTAAAACTCACTTGTATTCGCTGTGTACTCACAATGTGTACAAGGTGCGATTGCTGACTAACTGACAAGCGAGACGGCCATCTTAGTCCTCAGGAGTGCCAAAACATCTTTGCACAACGACGTCGGGGAGAATTTAAGTCATGTTTGAGGTTGGACGTGGATTGTAGAGACCATTTAACATCAGGTGGCCTGCATGCTCGTATACTACTTCATAATTTTAATTGTAGTATAATACTTTTTATGTTTGTGTTGGATTTTTTTTTATTGTAAATAAGGTATGTTACCTGGTACGCCGGCTGGCACAGTATGGAGGACACGAACTGGTGCGGGAAGGGCTCGGCGGCGCGCGCCGCGTACTGCCGCGCGCCGCCCACGGCCACGCGCCCGCCCTGGTACAGCTGGTACTGCGGGAGGGGAGATACCACGTCAGCATCATTGTCACATCACCAATATTTTTACTAAATAATAAAATCTTTATCATTATTGTCGCGTCATTACAATTACCCAAACGTCGTTATCATCACCACATCCTAATTACGGTCTATCTATAGCAGCCCTTACCATAATGCAGCATGAGACTGAAAGAATCTGAATACTTAGTATGTAGTCTACGGAAATCCATGTTCTGATTATGACACAAAATCCTAGATACACACATCTACAAGGTCATGAATGTGGTGACTGACCAGGTTGTCGTAGGGCGCGGCGCGCAGGCGCTGCTGGTTGATGGTGAGCGCCAGGTGGTGCGCGGGCGGCGCCGCGTTGCTCACCACGCCGCCCACGTACTCGCCGCCCACGCCGCCCACGCCGCCCACGCCACCCACGCCGCCTACGCCGCTGCGCCGGCACACCTGCCACCGAATAAATTTATAAACATTAATTTTCACGTACAAATGAGCAGCTTTTAATAGTTTTTCCATTGTTATTATTATTATAAAATCTTTTTTACGCAATTATAACAATAACAACCAAATCTAAATTTAGTATGTTGCTTTACAATTGATTAACGATATCATCTTAATGACAGTTAATCATCTCCGTTAATATGGCTGATAAATCAAATTGAAATAAACACATATTTCAATAATCTCAGTGATCAGGTTTTTGAAATGACACCCGCCCGGCCACCTGTGTGAGAGGAGGCGTCTTTTACTTCTGATCGACTTGCAGATTTCAATTTAAACAAGAAGGTTCTGATTAGCCGTAATACTAAAGACAGTTGTAAAGTCCAAATGTTGCACCTTAGAAATAAAGTTTGATACAATCCATTATAGACACAGACATTGTTGACGGCATCACTTTAGTTACTGGCATCACATTACTACTCGAAGCTCTGGCATGTGTCAAACATCACTTATCTTCACCTCCAAGAGTATGTTTGATGATGTGCCTACCTCCATCATCTGCACGGAGGCCTTCACGTTGTTGCAGTGCGCGTAGTCCACGAGGTGTGCGAGCGTCACGAAGGCATGGTTCAAAGCTTCGCCGGGCGTTATTCGCCGCTCCTGCACAAACACGTACAATTTATTTATTTTTATTTACCTTTTTGTACAGTACATAAAAATGAAAGTACAATGGCTTAATTTTCTAACATCCTTACATACACATAGGCATATAATTAATCCACATACTATTTTCATTTATATATTGGCCAAACATAAATGCAGACAGGCCACCCAATGGAAAGCAGTGACTGCTTTCCATTTGTCCGTATCCTAAGTACATTTGCAACACCAGGAGACTCACCAGCATAGCTTATTATTATTATAATAAATTTTACTTAGAGGAAATAGCATCATTGGAAGGTGGTTGAATCTATACATGTTAACCGACCATTACCACACCCACTTCAAGCGTGAAACGATCCTCACATTTTGGTGAAAATTTGGGATTGCAGATTTACTGCCATACAAGTGATGGTGTTGAGTGGTGGTGATGGTGGTGGTTGGTAGAGTGGTTCTTTGTTATATAAATATTATAAAAAAACTCACTTGGTCCATAGTAAGCATTCTCTTGAGTAAATCAATGAATTCCCTTCTGTCAGCTTTCTCGGCCAACAGTTGGCCACCTTCAAGATCCGTTGGTACATTAACCTGGAAGATACAAGAAAATACATGTTAACTTATAATGTAATAAAAATAACTTATAATGTAATCGAGTCTACACAATATGGAGTGGAATAGATTACCAATTTTGATATACCATAAATAATATCCACACAATAAAATAAAAGCCTATCCTAAACAATCTACGGGGAGTTCCTGCTTAAGCACCGAATAGCGATCGCAATGCTCAATTCGAGATATGAACCACCTCTCTTGTCAGACAGAAATTATTAAAAAAATATTAAAATTAGATGTAACTGTTATATACAGTGACATAAAAATAAAATGTCAAATATGACAGACAGGCAATGTCTGTACGATGTAATAGCTTTTGACTGTAGTAATGGGTTCAGTTGAGTACTGGTATGAAGCTCTAATAAGCCATTAGCAGTCTTTTTAACTCAACATAATCGCAGCACTGTTAAGCACATAGCTTTGTACTGTTTCAATAAGATTGACTTCACTTTTATGTAAAGAAGCCTAATAACCTACTAGGAGTCTATTTGCTTAGTCCGTAAACAGTGGAGTGTAGTCACCTGTCCGATGTCGTCGAGGCAGTTAAAGATGTACTTGCGCGCCTCCTTGCTCTTGATGCCGGTCTCCAGCTCGTGCTCCTCGGGCGTCTTCAGCCGCCAGAACGGGTACGTGCTGTCCATGTCGCGGTAGAAGAACTTCGTGGTTTTTGATGCGCTGCAAACAACATGTTTTTAAATTTGGTGGAAGAGGGTAGTTAGGAACCATAGTTCGAACAGGGAGATACCACCGCCACCCTCATAATTCGCCGTAAAAACGCTAAAAAATACAACATTTCTGTGAATTGTCGGTGCATCTCCAGTCTGGAGAAAACAGCTCCAGTTTAGTGCAGGCTTCCGCAACACTGACTCGACATAGTGAAAGTGTTAAGCTAGTTCGGCAGGTAAAGCTGCAGGTTAACATTAGTATTTTTTAAATGAAGTGGACATTTGAGAAAAGTTACCTGTTGAGCATATGTTCAGTGGGTAGACCCTGGGTTTGCGAGATGTAGCGGATCTGGTCGTACTCCGAAGACCCCGGGTAGAGCGGCCAGCCGAGGAACAGCTCCGCCACCACGCAGCCCAGCGACCACATGTCGATCGCCTCGCAGAATGCCAGACCGAGGATTATTTCTGGTGCTCTGAAAAGAATATATTTATGTTAGAATAATAACATAAATAATTTCTGGTTTTCAGTTTCATACCTTTTCAATATTGTCGACTCTCCAAAATTCTAGGTTTATGCATACGAAAGCTCTATTATTAAATTTTGTATATATGTAGCCATCAAACCAGTCTAAGGTGGGCTAAGGTTACCAGGATTGTAAGGGTTGAGTACTGAGGCCAGGTATATATCAAACTCTCTTTTTTAGTCAGCCAGCCTCCAGGTTACTACTGGAGAAAGAGTGAATTTAATTTCGCCTGTTTAAGTGGTGTTATGTCAACCTTTGAATTAAATGGTTTCCCGCTGTCTCTTTTTTTAATTGGTTGCCCTCGGTAAACACTGAGAGCGGCTATATTCCTCTTAACGTGACTGTGATGTATACGGCTGACTGCATTCAGGTATCTTGAAACCCACGAGATATTTAATCTCCTTTAGGTTCTTCCAAGGAAACTGCTGTCTCCAGTAATATAATTCCGACGTAATGAGAGACGGAAATAAGAGAAGTTGGAAATAGTCGAAAAGAAGAGGGAAGATAAGAGAAAAAGGGAAGAGGGGAGATAAGAGAAAAAGGGAAGATAGGAGCAAGGGGAGGTGCGAAGGAGAGAAAGTTAGATCAACATATGTTACCTGTAGTATCTGCTCTGCAGGTAAGTGTTGCAGACGGCCTTGCTCACGTGCGACGCGCTGCCGAAGTCGATCACCTTGACGCGGTAGGGCTGCCGCGCCGGCTCCACCAGCATTATGTTTTCCGGCTTCAAGTCCGCGTGGATCAGCCCCAGTTGCTGCACGGAGCAATATAAGTTGTAATTACTAACACGCTAACAATTTCTTTCTTATACATAATGGAAGCAGCAAATGAATAATCCACCTGATGATAAATGCATTGCAGTCCAAAGATCTGTTACTGGCCCCAAATATGATAAACGGCATTCTTGATTTGACCACTTGTTTAACCAGTGTAATGAGCTCAAATATGGTACCTTTGCTGATTTTGAGGAATTAGGTGTCCGGCTGATTTCGATAGATTATCAGCATTAGATTAAGGTTACCAAGTTATTGTAATGTCTGTTATTCATGCGATCAATGATTTTAGAATTTATCAAACCAGTAGAAGTTGATTATGTCAAGAGGTAGAAAGGTACTGATATTTTGTATACTGCTAAATAAATTTCCTTTAACCATAACCCAGAAGAATTTCGATGGAGTCATCTTTCAAAGAAAACAGACCTAAATCAAAATTGGTCGTCTTTGTGAGAACTTGGACCTTGGACCACAGTGTCTGTATCACACGATGCCACAATGTCTATATCCCATGATGCCAGACAATTTGTGTTTGTGTGTGTGTGTGTGTGTGTGTGTGTGTTTGTGTGCCATAGACAAACAGCGTTGCATCGTAGCTTCTAAACTTATGACACACCCTTTTTCGTCGAGATTTAATGAACTAGAAGACTTTTTTATATGTGAGAAGAATAGCAAACGAGCATGCAAACCACCTGGTGTTAAGTAGTCGCAGCCCATAAATATCTACTTACAACCACAAACACGACCGAAATCTTATCTGAGGTCGAAAGTAGATACGTTGCTACTCGTGAGAACTTAGACAGTCGGTACCTCCCCGGTCGAAGTATAGTTCTCCCACCTTATGTAACTTGTAATTAGTAAAGTGGAACTCTCACCTTGAGCTTGAGCAGCGCGGTGAGCACCTGCTGCAGTATCGGCCTAATGTACTTGAGCGGCAGGGGGGAGAACTTGTTCTGCTTGAGGAAGTCGTACAGGTTCTGTTCGAGCATCTCGAACACGAGGCACGTGTGCGAGCGGTGCTGGAAACACTCGTACGCGCGCACGAAGTTGAACTCGTCCGCGGACTCCTGCGAGAGCCGCGACAGGATCGACACCTGGAAACGTAGATTGTGGTTTAACACTTTGACTGCGACGCTAAAGTTTATATTAGCGTTGCGAACGGCGGCACTAGACTGGAGATGTTTATTCCCAACTGAAGACGCGCCGACGATTCACACACCTATAGAGTTTGGCCGTATCCGTGTAGCGTTTACGTATAGTCGTTGTGTTCGTTTTAATTGGTTACTTGTAGCCCTAATGACCAACATATTAATACTACCTATAAGAACATAAAAGCGAAATGAATACGGTACATTGTTTGAACGTTTATATACCTCAATCTGTCCTTGGCGTGCATAGCTGGGGTGGTTTTTGAGGATCTTGATGGCGACTATCTCGTTGGTGCCCTTCTTCCAGCACTTCACCACCTGTCCGAAGGTGCCGCGCCCGAGAAACTCCAACACCTCGTACCTATAACACAATTACTTACAAATTATACTTTGAATTATCAATAAATATTTTTTTATATTAGAAAAGTAGCAAACGAGCAAGCAGGCCATACATCCATCAGCATTTATGCGTCCACTGCTGGACATAGGTCTGTCTCTCCCAGTTGCCGCCACTCTGACCGGTCCTGTGCCCTCTGCATCCAGCCGTTACCCGCTATTCTTATCAAGTCGTCGGTCCATCTGGTTGGGGAACGCCCCATGCTCCTTTTGCCAAGACGTGCATCTGATGTTAAATGTCTTCTGCAGTTCATAGACGTCTACGTCCAACCTCAAACAAAACAAAAGTCCTGCTTCGTCATGCATAGATGCGTTGCTACTTGTGAGGAATGAAATGGTCGCCTCGTTTGTAAGTGTAGCCGACAAACGCACCTCTCCAACCACAACACAATAATGAGAATGAGAACTTTATCAAATGGGCTTGCAGTTCATCTGATACCAATGGTCGTGACCCATGAACGTTTCACATCGAACCCTAAACAAGACTGAAATCCTATCAGACGTAACACGCAGTTGCGTTTCTACTCCTAAAAACTAACAGATGACCAGCGTGCGATAATGGAAAACATTATTAGAGGATCCGCGAGGATGTGTGATCCGCATTTGGGCTACACAGTGTTATTTGGCCCAATCAAGAGAAAAACGTACTAAGTAAGAGTCTGATGTGTCGATGATGACGAAGAAGATAAAGGAAGACTCCTCTCACCTATTGGACGAGGAGAATAGCACCTCGTGCTGCACCAGCTGGTAGTCTCCATCGCCACCGCACCCGGATCCTGTTGACGTCGCGTCGTCCGTGTGTCGTGAAATCGCGTCGCGTCGTCGCGTCGGCGTCGTATCGGAGTCGTGTCGGCGTTGTGCGTCGCGTATGGAAACACAGACGGTACCGACGAGTTAGCATTACGCATGCGTTTATATCACGCGATGGATTGTAATAAAAATGCCATATTAGTGCTTTACTTTATCATGTGCCTTAAAACTCTTTTTAAATTTAAAATTAAACCGTCGTATATAAACAACACTAAAAGACGCATGTGACGTTGTGATAACTTAACATTGAATGAAAACACGCCCATTTTACAATCATGTCACAAAAATACTTAATAATGTTGGGTAGAAGTACAATATCATACTACTCTCATTGCAATTAACATTACTACGATACGTATTAAAATTAAAAAAATATCAATGACAAAAATAACAAAAGGAAAGAATGCTTTAAAATAGTAAACAAGTAGATTAACAAGAAAAATAATTAAAAAAATTGCATCCAAGAATAGAAAATATGTATATACAAAGTTGGCCCTTCGAGTCGGACGGTCATAGAACCAGCTAGCATGCATCACGAACAGGGGGGAATGGGTTTACAAACTAAACTTAATTAACTAAGTGCTCAGAAACAGGATAGTGCATGAAAGTTCAAACAAGCTACTGGCACGTTGCTACCTCCCGGTAGGTTGGTTGAAGTTTTATACAGTACCCCGGATCCCTTGTAAAGGGATTGCACCTTTTCATATGATTGATACATGACAAAAAGGTACAAACCCTTTTGTGTGCAATTGTATTGTAGTGTGTGGATGTCTATTTGTATTTATAAAACAATGCTGAGACAATTTAATAGTATTTTCTTTAATAAAAATAAACTTGGACAACTAACACATGGCCGTCGAATCCCAAAACGGAAGTTGTATAATTGTGATCAAGCTATTATTATGAACATACATACATTGTCAAGTTTGTTTATATGTCTAAACTGTGACAGGTAACTGAGCGTCAAAATTCAACTGATGTAAAAATCAATCGACAAAAGCAACTTTAAACTTAAACAATGCCATCTATCGATAAGTGAAAAAACTAAATTAAACTAAGTCTACGATGATTCCAGACATAATTTTAATTGAAACATTATAATGCAACGTAAGATGGCGTTGCGCTATAATATCATCTCATCAAAAATACTCTCATGTATTCTTGTATTATCCTCATATATGTCGCCGAGGTCCGGTGTGCGCAAAATCGGTCGGGTTCCAACCCGATATATCTCCAGATATATGGGGAAGGTCTATGGTCCAGCCTATGGTCGGGTCCATGAATCCTTTTATCCTCTATTTTCGACTTTAAAAATGAGGCAAAACAATTTGCTTCAATAAAGAATATGTCTCCATCAGGTGTGGGGCAAGTGTGTTTGTTGTGTGTGCGTGTGTGTGCGTGTAGCGGCTATGCAAGGAGGTAACAACAATTGGTTGACATTACGTTTGTGGTTACCTTGCGGCTGGGCCGGGTGGTTGGGCCCGCCCGCCGCTGCCTGTTTGCTGTGCGCCGTCGTAGTTGCTGCCTGCGGGGCCTGCTTGTGCCTCGCGACCCCGCCGCCGTGCCCCGCCACCGCGGGCCCCGCTCGCCTCTGATCGCTGCTATCTCCCACGCTGCAACATAACAAAAATCGACATGTTAATATTACAATAATTAACATTTAATATTACAATAATTAGCATTACATTTAGGATCGTTTTTGGAACACATACAGAAAAAAAAGAGTGTTGGCAAGTAGACGTTAATCTAATTATAATGAAAGCCTACCCTAAACAAACTAAAGGGTATCCGTGACAATGCAGCGTGGTGCCAAGAACGTTGGCCACATTCCCGCGCTGAATAACAATTGTAATGCTCTACACGAGATATGATCCAGCCCACATGTCACCAGCCGCCTCAATAAAACGTAAACAATTGACATTAATAATAATGCATTCTACACTCAAAACGCCACACACAAAATCCGTATATCGTGAAGACGACACCCAGACCCAGGGAGAAAATCTAAATGTATCATTCATATATAGTAAAAGCCTAAGGGAGTCAACATTGAAAATTTATTAAAAAAACCTCAAACTTTTTTATATTTCTATACAGATACATATAAAATGGTCAACACTATACGTATATCATTATTGATACGGAAAACTAGTCAAAAAATAATTCAAAATCATCTACATACATAGATGTCGCGACTGTCTATTAACACATCACACGAAATCACTTGACCGATTTTGATTAAACCTATTTTATTTGTTAGTTTTGACACTGCAGCTGCATCTACGATACAGTTTATTATTTTACATCTAGGCGTCCTATTCGTCCATTATACTAAATGTCACGTCGATAAAATGACGGCCATAACTGCGGTAGAGGTAGCTGAAAGATTTACACATGTGCCATTCGACAGTTGCCAATCGATTCGTTGCACATATGTACCCTGAGGCCTATCTAATTGCGTGATACACACATCAAATTACCATATAAATTAATGCTCTTTAGATTTGCAAATGTCAATTTGGAAATTGAACAACGACATAGATGTTAGAAAAATACAATATTTCGGTTAATTGTCAGCGCATTCTAAATCTAGAGTAATAAACTCCAATTTAGAACCGCCTCTCGCAACGCTGACCCGATCTGAGCGCAGCAGTCAAACTGTTAATCTCGTTAGATTGTCAGGTGTCAATTTCGATAATGCACAAAACCAAGTTGTTATGAGCTGCTCTTTGTGTCTCCATTGGTAAACAACGTATCGGATTTTGATAATTTTTTCCCTTTAGATTTTATATAAGATAAATATATTTGCACTCTCCCTGAAGCATATATTGCTTTCCACTGCTGTATATCGCGCGGCGTAAGGCGCTTGCGACTTGTACACCTGTGTTGAATGTATAAATCTGCTTGGAATACGGGCGAACACAAGTGCTGTTTACGTCGACGTTATACGACTATGAGCGATAACTACGTCTGTGTATTCGTAGACGCTACAAGGATGCTAAAAATACAATATTTCAGTGAATTGTCGGCGCATTTTCAGTCTAAAGAATACAGCTCCAGTTTTGTGCCGTCCCCCGCAACGCTGACTCGGAGATTATGAGCACTGCAATCAATGTAAAATTCTAGTGACAATTGACGTGGGTTCTATATCCAGACAGTTTCCGAGACTGGCATTTCATCAAACAAGCGCGTGATGACGGGCAGACGTTTCATCTGCAAACGTCGAGAGAATCTCCTAATTCTGACATCCGTTAGGGAACTAAATGAATTTCGGAGCTAGCTACCTACATCTGAATTTAGCAATTAATTCAGTGTAGCCGAGTTTAATATGAACAATTCAGTACAGCGCTAGATTGTAACACCAGACGTTTAAATTTTATTTCTCAAATCTTGGAAAGCTACTTTCGTCTGTGTACAATTCGACAATTGCTGTGCAAATTTATAATTTGCGTAAAACCATTTTAAGAGATCTATCTTAGAATCCCTATTTAAGAGAGGTCACGTATCTAAAATTTATATAATATAAAATAAATTTTGTTTCGTACTTATTTTGGTATTCGTAGATTTTAACTACGAATCTTTCAATCGAATAGAATTCTTAACATCAGGTGATTTGCATGCTCGTTTGCTACTCTTCTCACACAAAAAAAAACGCGCTTAATACTTTTACACCACCATCAATAGACATTTCTCATCAAAAATGATATCAAGAAAAATGAAGTCTCCAATTCCATCACACCTTGTCTATACTAAAAGTTGCCTGAGACTAATGCAATATACGATCCCGTGATCCCCAATCTAATCCGCTTCCTCCGCGCACCGTCCCTAGGGTTCAAAGTTAAAAATCTAGTCTAGAAAGTCTTTGAAAACAAATGAACACTAACAGAAATACGTATCTGTAGTTATGAATGGTGAAATAGTCTGCAAAACTCTGAGGTGAAAGCTATGTGGAAGAGTAGTAAACGAACGTGCAGGCCACCTGATATAAATTAGACGCTGACTGGAAAAAAGTCCTATTATTTAGAATCGTTGAGTGGCAAATAGCAGCGAAGTAGCATGCAAGTCACCTAATATCAAGTAGTCCCTGCAGCCCACGGACATTCAATCACAAACAGGACTGAAGTTCTACCTGACTTTGTACGTAGATCCGTTGCTTCTTCTGAGTACAAAGAATGTAAGAACTGTAGTTCGACCAGGTACGACTTCCGCCCTCATAATCAGCCGTAATGCATGGACTGCGACTACTTAACATCAGGTAGTTTGCATGCTCGTTTCCTACTCTTCTCACATAAAAAAACGTAGCCTTTCCTGCTTACCACCAGTGTTACTTATTCAATACAGTTTTGGTGCGCCAAAAACGCAAGCACAAATGGCGCTAATTTTTTGCACTGACCGATGATAAATGCTTAACTTCAGGCGTTTCCGTGACGCATTTATACAACCGACGTCGCGAATGTTTTGCGTCGGTATTTGGGCTTTTGATAATGACGCGCGTCGCAAAAAATAGTAATGGACTTTACCGTTTGCGTTATTTTAACGAGACTTTAAAAGCTTCATCATGTGGTGAATATAGCAATATTAGTGGTAGAACTACAGTTTCGCCGAGGTACCATTGTCGTAAATAATGCTTCGTGAAGTAATTCTTGTTTCGATTTGAGACTTGTTATTGCCAGCTACACTTACAAGCCACTGTTTTAGTTATCAGGAAGAGTATCCACGAATTTAAAATGTTATTTCTGTTTGGGGTTAAATGACGATGTTTATGGTTTGCAGCGACCATTGAACAGTAGGCGATTTTTTTCAGGTTTTCTAATCTTCTCACATAAATGAAAAAGGATCCTGACACATTTATTTTTGAACAAGAAAATTCAACTTACACATCACCGAGATTGAGATCAAATTCGTCGTCATAATAATCCTCTGTCTCATACTTGATTCTGGGCACTGACAAATCCATTTTGCACTAACACGGTATACTTATACCAACTAACTATGTAACTAACACTATATTACACTGTACAATTCGAAACAAACATCACCGATACGTGTTAGAAAATATGATTTTCAAATAAAGAAAAAATATATTTTGTCGAATAGACGCTGATCGTCGTACGCGCATCGTCGAGGGTTTAGGGTGAATGACGCCATAGCGAGGGGGAGCGGGGCGCGAGGGTAGCTAGGGAGGGGGTGCAGGTAGCTAGGGGTCGCACAAAATTCCGAATTCCCCGTATTGTTACGCGTTCGCTGTGTAATAAAAATAATAGCTTGTAACATGCGCCTGCGCACCGTTCATTTTTACGGGTAGCAGAATGCGTATTATTATTATTATTATAAAGTACGTAAACTATTAAAAAAAATGTTTGCCTACTATACGAAGCATATTCAAATCTAAAACTGTTTCTTACTAAAGTTAAATTCAGTTTTTCAGATTCAGACGACTAGTAATCTCGATAAATATAAATATAAATTCATTTATTTTGGATTAGGATTTTATATACCTACATGAAACCCTCCAATAATTTAAAATAACCCTAAAATATATGAAATGAAGTGATTGAATATGAAGGAATAGAAACTCATCTGTGAATGACTTCAGAAGAAACTCCTGTTCTACATGGACTGGATTACAGACGTCCACGGCGGGCGTTGACCACTTGCCATCAAGTAGACATGGTCGTTTGTCACTTACATTCAATGAAAAAATAAACCGTTTTAGATAAAACAACTGTTCAACAATACTGTGTTAAATTTTAATCTCGTATCCCGTTTTGGACAAGTTTAGTTAGTTAATTTTGTTAGTAAAACTAATTAAAAAGACTTCGTGGAGCGTTAGAAATTAATTTCATCGCGTAGACCCTTTTGAATTGCCCGCTAAAGTAATGTCGAGGGGTTAACTAAAGTGAAAATTGCTTTGTTAATATAAATGTACATAAAATGGCGGTTTAGGCGCATGGTGTTATATTCGCAAAATGTCCAGTGGTCGCAGTATGTCCAAGTCGTTGTGATTCAAATTCGAAATATGACCAATTCATAGAGTCAAATGACAAATATCAAATTCTCAGCAGTTTAAATTTATAATAATATAATCATATTTATCATCATATCATTTTATTTTCAGAAATTGATATAAAAACCGGGGCCATTGGACATTGTACAAATCCGACCATTGGACATTTTGCAAAGTAGGTCATCATACGCCTAAATCAAAATAGAGTAAAGCTGCATACAAAATTTTGTACGTAAAGTGAGTTTACGCGGTTTGATCATGCAGGTACCACCGCTTCACCCATTTTTAGCGTGTAGCAATTCTTGCGTTGCGGTGAAGTGTGGAACGGACATACAATAGACAGCATTCAAGTCACAATCAGATATTTAGAGCGTGCAAATAGAAATAATATATATATATATATATATGTATAAGAAAAAATAACAAAACAAGGTCCGTTTACATATACATACATACAATGTGGCAGACGAAGACAGGGGTAGATAATTGTTGAACAAACAATTCACAAAGGAAACATTAAGCTCATTATAGCTTTTGTAAGTTAAAGTTATTGTAACAAGCTTATTAACCGTACGTTTCCGCAGATTAAGCTCCGTTTATAAAATGGCAATTAGTTGCACTTTACAACTTAGTTGCTAATTACAGATAAGATGAGATAAAGGAGTAATTGTAGGTTATTTTTGTAAAAGCCTTAATTTATATTATTTAATGTGTCCTGTTTTCTTGTGAGAGTAGTACAACATACAGGTCACATGATGTTTAAAGTTCTGCAATCCACGGACAACCACATACAGCATACGATTTTATAACTAATATCATCGCGGAGTTTATAATTTTTGTATGTAATGTCTAATCACGATTAACGCTTTTTAATTGCCGATATTTCAAACCAATTACATGGCACGTGATTACGTGTAACTTGCTTTAACATAACAAAAGAACATAGACAACGAGTTGTGCAAGTGGTTTCAAATTTTGTCAATTAAAAAGCGTTAATGGTGAGTACCGACTAAATACAATTATGTACTTATACATAGTAAAGCCTTTACATAGTAAAACACATACAAAATGTTTTTATTAAAAGTATGTAAACTCTTTACAGGACTCTTTTTGAATACCATTTGAATAATCATTGTCTCATAAGGTATTCCTTATGGAGAAGATGCGGTGGAAATTCCACTACCAAAAGAAACAAGACTGAAATCCTATAATATGTCCTGTGCCATTAAAAATAATATAAAGAGGTAAAGTTTTTTGCAAAGTGCTTTTTTTTTCAAAAAAATGCAACATGAAGCCAGGTCTAAACACGGTTGAAACATGGGGACGCAGTAATTTATCATAAAATTGCAAATCCAGATGTTTTGATTATCGAATTTTTTTAGTATCTACAATTTAAAAAAATCTGTAGATTTATAAGTTTAGTCTTTTCAACTAGAACAAAGACTTAGAATACGCATTATAAAGAGATTTAGGCGAATCATTGCATGCTTAAAGATAACCTTGTCCCCAAAACAAATTCCTTCGCGATGTAGGATAATAAGTCCTAATTTGGTAGTAACAAAGGTATCAAAATCTTCTCAAGGTTCGTTGGCATCTAAATTTTTAAATTGTCTTTGGCTCCTATAAACTTGACCCGGATTCATCGTATGTTTCATTTTATTATCGATGGGTTAAATTTAAATTATATCTTTATCTTGTCAGTTTAATAGCCGTCACGTCACGTAATACAGCGGTTACTTTACCAATCTGATATACAGAGGGTCCCGGATACGATTCTCGGCCGGAAAAAGACGATAAATTTGCATTTTCGACACTCTAGTACACTTTTCTAGGTCTAGTAGGATTATTTTTCTAGATGTAGATGTTTGTATATTTGTCATTTACAAGTATGTTCTTTGCTTGCTGTATTAATTTAAGTTATTCAAAATCAAAATTAAAATATTTTTATCAAAGTAGATTATTTACAGAACTTTTTTTGAACGTCAATAAACTACCAGCGACTAAGCTGTTTCGTTTTGGGGAAGCGGCGGCGAAAGAAATTACAAAACACATTTTTTCCATCTTTCAAAATGTTATTTACAAATAATTACATAAATTAAGGGGGGAAGTGGAGCTGGAGTCATTTCAGTCCATATGAGTTTAACATTTATTGTAATCGTTAGTTTTGTAAAACACCTTTTTACACAGCGTTTGTTTAATAACCAGTCTAAACTTGTTTCTGATTTCTATACTATTTGTAAATGGCATTTTCGACGATAGAAAAGGCGTGTTTTGAAGTTCCTTTCGCCGACTCTTCTCCAAAAACGAAACACCTTACGTTCGTGTAGTAGTTTACTGATGTTTTTAAAGGGTTCTATAGCACTTTTCCTGCGGCTACAACACTGCTGTGTAATTCTGGGCGCGACGCGATCGCGGCTCCCACACACCTGTGTTGTAGGGACAAATTTGTATGGATTACGGGCGAACAAAAGTGCCGTTTTTACGTCGGCGCTACAAGACTGGGGGCGGACATTTCGTCTATGTATTTGTAGATGCTAAAAAATACAATATTTTAGTAATTTGTCCGCTTATTTCGGTCTAATCAAATAAGCTCCAGTTTAGGGCCGCCTGCCGCAATAGTGACTCGATCATATATATCCGCGCCGCAGTCAAAGTTTTAAAGAATGTCCCTTGAACAAAAGGATCTTGATTTTGATTTTTGATTATAGCCTAATCCTCATTCTCTGACCTGTGTGTGCGAGGTAATAATATGATCATTGTTAGCGACGTATAGATAATATCTTTTTTTATGTGGCAAGAATAACGAGTATGCAAACAACCTGATGTTAAGTAGTCGCAGCCCATAGACATCCACGTACAACCACAAACACGACCTATATCCTATCTGAGCTCGAACGTACATTCGTTGCTACTCCTGAGGACTAAGATGGTCGCCTCGCTTTAAAGTGTAGCCGGCAACCGCACCTCTTCAACCAAAACACATGTAATACTTTACGGCGGATTATGAGGGCGGCGGTAGTACCTCCCCAGTAGAACTATAGTTCTCCCATCTTGACAATATCGAACCTTCAACAAAGTTGTGTGCGAACAATCGACTCAGCTCTATAGGTCAACGACTAATTAGTCATCAGATAGTTATCGGGAGGGTATCGTGATAGCACTTTGTCTCGATAATTGGCAATAGAGCCCTTTGATCGAGGGCTTCTGTGAGGCTATAACCCATTATACATGACCTAAAGTAATCAAAGTTGAAATTAATGCACGGTAGTTCTCGCAATCAAACTAAAGATACTTGGGAGCACGCGATCGAATAACTAATTTTAAGACTAAACAGACCATCGACGTATTAACCAAATAGACTCATAAAAAATACTTTTTTATATAGATAAAGGTCACTCCGTACACCTGTTATGCTCATTCTACAGTCATACACTTACAGATTCATTTGTATGAAACATGCACGCTTAGTCACATCGTATGCGTTAAAATTCCCTAAAATATTGTAAGTATACTGATTAATTCATAACAATGATTACGTCATCAGACTCAACAGTATCGAACATAAACACACATACATTCACAAACTCATACACACACATACATAGATATAGAAACATTTAACTAGGTAGGTGTATATCTATATGATAATTTATATTTTCAGGACAAAAGTGAAATCATAAATGAGATCGTCCGCAGATGAGTTTCCAATCCTAAGAACTGAACCGATCACCTCGCTTCTAGGTATAGTCGGTTGGCGCACCTCTTCAACCGAAACACAAGAGATGCTTCATGGCGGACTATGACGGTGGCTGTCATAGTCCGCCATGCGGCTCGAATTACAGTTCCCATCTTTATATTCCTATCTTTTATAGTTATTGCTTTTAATCAGGTGGATGGTTTCTCTTTCACTTTTTTTTATTGTGAGAAGAGCATGCAAACTACCCGATATTAAGTAGTCGCAGCCCATAGACATCCACGTACAAGCACAAACACGACCGATATCCTATCTGCGCTCGTACGTAAATGCGTTGCTACTCCTGAGGTCTAAGATGGTCGCCTCGCTTCTAAGTATAGCCGGCAACCTCATCTCTCCAACCGAAACACAAGTAGTGCTTTACGGCGGATTATGAGGGCGGTGGTGGTACCTCCCCGGTCGAACTATAGTTCTTCCACCTTTCAAACTACCACTATTACGCTTTAAAAATCTTAAGATCAGTAAAACGTGAACAGATTCGAGTCTACAAAAATCACAAATTCTATTTTATCCCTTACGGACACATGCATGTTGTTTCTATTGTCAGTACATTGACAGGTCCCAGGTACGATGTACCCATTAAAAGACGTATACTATCGTCCATTTATCCCCCGGCTGTTTTAAACCGGAACGAGCAACAATGGCTGCACCGTTATCTGTACAGAAATAGTCCCGGGGGACAGAGTGGTTGCTCCAACTATCTACTCCGGACAAGCCGCATGGCACAGTGGTCACAATGCGAAGGGTTCTGGATTTCATCCCCGGTCAAGCCGATCTTTTTATTTATTGAAGTTATACTTCTTTTGACGCGTTAGGGAAAAATTGAGAGAAACACCATGAAATTAGCTAGTTTTGTAGTAACAACGTTATTGTCGCTGATAAGTTGCGAAGTGATAAAAATAATTTATTTATTTTAATTATGTACAAATATTTTCAAAAATTTTCAAATAAAATTTATTTAATTAGATAAAACGTTATAATAAAACTTTCTTTCAATGTTTTAAATACCTTTTTCTATTATTAGTGCAGTTTTCTCTACAAATAGGATGACACGAAGGATTAAATTTTTAAATATATAATATTTTTTATCTTGTTACGCCAAAGTAGTATAACTTATGTGCGTATACCAAATGTATAGGAACAATAGGGAGACTTGATGCTAAAAGCATTCTTTGGCAGTAACCTTTGACAATAAGTTATTCATGAAGGCGGGTCTGAAGTTACATAAATAACTACAGTGTACATTATATAAAATTTTACCCGCGGCTTCGCTCGCGTTGAAGCCCTTAAATAAATAGCAAATATCATAAATAACATTAAATATACAGAAATTCAAAACAGCTGAAGCTATAGTCAATAACATATTAATTTGAAGGTTTTGAGGTTGCTGAATTTCCAAATTTTTTGACAAACAATCATGTGTGCCAAAATATTAAAAAAACGCGGTAGAGCCGTTAGAGTTCGCCCGAGGCAGCATATGTTGAAGGAACATGTTCTTCGTGTATTGTGTTTCGGTTGGGGAGGTGTGGTTGCC
>DWON01002900.1:0-19345 GCA_018251015.1 Phocides pigmalion okeechobee
GAAGAACATGTTGCTTTACGGCGGGTTATGAGGGTGGCTGTGGTACCGCCCCGGGCTAGCTCTAACGGCTCTACCATGTTTAAAAATTTAAAGAAAGCACAAGTATTTTTTTATGGTTTGTTTTGTTATGATGTTGTTTTGTTTAGAATGTTTTATTATGGTGCATTTTGATAATAAAATATCTAAATTTTATTATTTTGCCACACTTTAATCCATGCACAACTGCTACATTAATACCCATTATTTAAACAATATTCGGGAAGCCTTTGGAACTGTTATTTACAGGATACAGTTAGTCACTTTTTAACTTGTTACCTAAGTAAAGATAGTTCTCTCTACCAACCTGTATCTTCCATAATAACACAGTACTTTTTACAGAATGTTATAGAATAGTTAAAATATCGAAGAGAATATATTCTATTAATTACTTTTATGAGCTCCATTATCAAAATTTACTGAATGCAATATGTCGTTATTAATTTTATTTAATACTATCTCACGCCTAGATGATAGGTTTTTATATAACTTATTATCATAAATTTGTATTTATGTCTTAATTGTCAATGTACCGTTTCTGAAGTACAATCACAAACTAATTAATATGAAACTAGCAGAAAAAAATTACACATATAAATTTTGTAGCTGCCCGACATCAGCAAGCCTTGATTGAAGAGGAACCAGGAGCCATTGATGATTCAGATGAAGGCTCGGGAAGTGAGGCTCCTAAAGTGGAGATTGACGACAAAATGGGAGCCAAGGTAATGTTTTATCTTTTGCAAGCATATTTCATTTAAATAAATTTCAAATAGTATTAGCTTTTTTAGATATATGAAGCTCATAAGATATTTTTTCGATTGAAAAGGTTTCACTAACACCAATGAAGAAAATTTTTGTGTTTTTATTGAAATTAAGATGTTGAAACTCACATAATGAAGTGGCTATTTAGTTGCCTCGGAGTATCAATGAATGGTTGTATGATTTACTTTAGGTTTATTGGTTATCAATGTCCATAAACAGCAATGACCAAACACTGGGCAAAACATATCTTTAGTTGATCCTCAACATTCATAAAAAATACATATATTGTATAAGGTAAGATGAAGCATGTAAAATATTTTAATGTTATCAAAGTTATTAAAGATGAAAATCTTAAAACTAATTAAATAAAAACCTAACCTAAACAATCTAAAAGGGGGTCCGTGCCCATGCGGCATAGTTCCAAGAACACTAGCTGCATTCGCTGGATAGCAATCGCAATTCTCTGCGCGATATATGAACCAGCCCTCTTGTAACAGGCAGCGTCGTTCAAACGTGGTTAGTTATTAAAGTAATTATTGTTTTTTTCTCAACAGAAAAGGGCTAAGTTAGAGGCGAAATTGGAGAAGAAAAAAGCTAGAGAAGCTGTAGAGCAGATGAGAGAAATACAAAAGGAAAGAGATAGGGAAATAGAACAAGAGAGAAAGAAGAAGGAAGAAAAAGAGGAGGTAAGTGATTTAATATGATTGTTATTATTTTGAAACTTAGTGCAAAATACTGCAATTATTATAGCACAATGAAGATATATTTGGAAATAACTTCTTAGACATTGTTGAGGGTTGTCGAGTGGATCTTTTTGTGAAATAAGACGTGGGATACCTAACAATTTTGTTCATAATCTAAATATTGATATATTACAAAAGAGTAAAATCAAAATTTGCAATTGTTGGTTAAAAAATATTTAAGAATCTATTCCACGGAAAAGTTAAATAATCTTTAATTAAGTACCTAGCACTAGTACAATTTAAAACAGTCCAACAAAATGACATAACAGTTCAAATGACTTATTGAGGGGTAGCCTCAGATTTAGTGTAAAAATTATTGAAGTAAAAAATATGTATACTTATATTTTTTCAAATATTTTTCGCATTTGCCTATTTTACCATGATTACTTAATAGTTACTTGAAAACCATTTAAACATTGCCTAAATCAACATTTAGAATAAATATTATGGCACTAATAATATATAGAACACATAACTTACAAATTGCTTATCAAATACAGGAAGAGGAACGTTTAGCCGAAGAAGCTGAACGCAAGGCAGAGGAAGAACGGAAACGCAAGGAACAAGAGGAGTATGATGCATTGAAGGCTGCTTTCACTGTGGAAGGTGAAGGTTTTGAGGAAAATGATGAAGAGGATCAAGAGAACTTGCTGAAGAAATTTGTTGAATACATTCAGGTAATGGGTGACTATATAAGGCATAGCTCCATAGTGTATAATCTACAAAGTAAAGCTATATATCTAGTGTTGTCGTTTGTTGACTGTTAGTAGCTAAATAATACTTCCTCTGCAACGTACAACGCGTACGGCGTACGGCGCAGCGCGCCTCCGGCTTGTACACACCTGTGTTGTACTTACAAATCTGTATGTCGTTATATTAGTGGGTCAGAATTGCGGGAGGCGTCCTAACCTGGAGCTTATTTCTCTAGACTGAAGATTTGCCGACCATGCAATTAAATATTGTATTTTTCAGAATCTATGTATCATCTACGAATACACAGACGTAATGTAGACGTTATGTCCGCTCCCAATGTTGTAACGGTGACGTAAGCACCGCACTTTTGTTTGTCCAGTTGTGTGTACAGATTTGTATATACAAAGCAGGTGTGCACAAGCAATGTTGTACCCCAAAGAAAAGTGTTAAGTTTGGACATTATAAATTAGTTTAATGCATATAAATTTTACAGGAACAAAAAGTGGTGTTACTGGAAGATTTGGCAGCACATTTTAAGTTGAAGACTCAAGCTGCTATTGACAGAATAACTGATCTGCAAACTTCTGGAGAGTTAACTGGAGTTATAGATGACCGAGGGAAATTTATTTACATCTCACAAAAGGAGCTGGAAGATGTTGCGAAGTTCATAAAACAAAGAGGCCGAGTGTCCATAACTGAATTAGCTGAAAGCAGCAATGATCTTATAAATTTGAGTCCTATTGCAGTGCCATAGATAACAAAACGCTCTCTAACTCATCTATATTAAGTACTAAAGTACTATAATATATAAAAAGTATGACTATATATAGTAGATACTTTATTTTTGTTGACTTTAATCAGTGTAAGGCTAAATAAAACTTATATGTCAGTACAAAAATTTATTAGAAAAGATGTTTTATTTATTCATTCAACTCATATCCAAATATATCCCTTCCATTCTCCAACAGCAATAAAGACGACTCTTTCATTCTATCCAGGACTTCAAGTAACTTAGCCTTAGTAAATACTTTGTAGAGACATCTATTTTCCCCGGCAATTAGGTCACTTAATTTCAATGCTTCCTTGTGGTTTTCAACATCATTTGTGCTCTGCAAAATTTTCAAAATTAAAATAACAACTTCAGGAATACAAAGACGTCTCAGGGTTTCAAGCTGTTTAGCTCTTTCTTTTTTCTCTTCTTCATTAAAGTTTGGTGATGCAATGCTATCATTCTCATCTTGCAGCCATCCTCCAGGGAAAAGCAAAACATTGTACAACAAACTCTTTGTTTGTTTGGATTGGTGAAGGATAGCATTCTTCCAACGAGCCTTCTGTTGCTCGACTTGTGCTGTTCTCTGCTCATGATGAACTTTATCTGAAAATGATGCATCTGGTGCTAATGGCTCTATATCTTTAGGTTGGCCACTGATGTAGTGTCTATACCAAGTAGCAAAACCTTCTAATGCCTCAAGATACGATTTCAAACACAAATGCTCCCTTAGTTCAGAAGAGTTTGTAGGAACCTTATTCAAAAATTCTGGGTACAATTTGTTCACATTCATAATACAATTCAAAGCTGCCTCAGTATTTCCGATGAATATAAATGTGCGCACCATTGCATTGCTAAGCCAAAGAGTTTCATTCATTTGATTGTCAATAAGAGACAACCATTCAAGAGATGATATTACTTTTGTTATCAGAGCTTTATCTTTCTCAATAGCAGTAGTTTGTGTAAATGTAACATCTATATTTCCATACCCTTCTTGAATATCGCTTATGGCTTTCTTAATAGCAACTCTAGCTGAAGCACCAACATCCATCCCAGCGCTGATTCCTGCTTTAATTACACCCTCTCTATAATCACTCTTGTGGATTTTATCCATAAGTTCTGCATACAATGTAATTTGTCTTGCATTTGGTACCGTTGAAGTATAGTATGCTATGAGCTCAGGGCACTCTATAGAACCGTCTATAATTCCATCAATGAGCTGGGAAACATATTTCTCCAAGACTTTATCGCCGATATCATGCTGAGGATCCTTACCCATTTGACATAAAATTAATATTAAGTGTGCTAAGAATCTTATGAACCTTTCTTCAGCACTCTCAAGCCAATCTAAAGAATCTTGCATTATCGACTTTACATGACCAAGCATTAGATATCTCTGACAAGTTTGATAGTTTGACTCCCTTTTACCATCCATCAGGGCTTTTACAGCACTAAAAATCTGTTGCATGGACAATTCTTTAACTTGAAGTTCAGACTGCAATAATTCCAATACATCAGCAGGGGTAGTGTTAGCTTCAGCAGTTGCATAATGTTCATGTAAAAATTTATCAACACGTGTCTCAATCTGGACCCTCAAATGTGCCCACAACAAATCTTCCCAATTTCCTTGACAAGCAGGGAGAGCACTTGCTAAGTGCCCACACAAGATCCCTATAGTGGCCCTGTAGTAGATGTTTTCAGACACGTTGGTAGCAATGCCTAAAGAACACCATTTCCAGAGGTCCCTTGAAGGATTCCCAGTTATTTGTAATGGAGCATCGGGATCTTCTCTGGGTAAATAGTGAAGTAGCTTCCATCCTTGTAAAACAGCTCCTCGCCAAGCTTGGCCAGCACTTATACACAGAGAGACAGCTTCTTTAAACTTGCCACATCTAACTTCTGTAAATATTCTTTTGCATAAGTCATTATCATCTTTCTGATCGTCTGTATGTATTGACTTATTTTGACGCATCGGTGCATCAGGATCCATACATGTAATCATAGCCTTATTCTTCTCTTTGTTAAACAAGCTTGATCCGATGAGCAACTGATGAAGAGTATTTCCCCAATGGATATTATTACTGATGATAGGTGCAGCTGTGTTGGTAGCTGATTCTTGATAAGCCGCTGAGGCTTCAAGCCAATCTACTAACAGTTGTAAAAGCCTTATTTCAGAATCAGTTTGAAACAAGGCTTCGACCAAAGTTTGTTGTGACAGGGTGGACTCAGTGAGAACGCTCCCCAAAGAATCTGGATGGTCACCCAAGGAGTCTGCATACAAACAATGTAGAAGTTTCCATGTGTTTGCCTCTTCGGCTAGCCAATAGTTTTGAGCATTGTATCTGTTCCATGGTTCTACTAGCTCGAGTGAATCGCAACAAACCTGAGCTAACCTCGATAACGTATCCAGAACGGCACTTGGTCGGCTATTTTGTATTATTTCAAAAAAAGCTTCACTTAACCCATCACCTGCGTACGCAGCGTTCACTAATACTGAAGATTCATCCAGCACTTGGCGCAAACTCGTGTCATTTAGATTTTTGAATATGGAAGTTTCGTTAAAGATGGGCGATAGATTTAAAGTATCCTCCGTTGCCAATAAATTCTTGCGATTTTTCTTCAATGGCGTATGTAGCTTTGACTGCAACTTTAGACTTCTATCAAAATTCATGATTCTGATTTAAAAACTGGATACGATAAGTAAAATAAATATTTAATTATATTTTATGAACAAACAAATAGAACATTTCAGTACCGCGCCGCGGAAATTGACACTATTTAATTTTGACAATGACATCAGAGAGACAGTTTATTGATTTTAGGCACAGGTTAAACTTTGCAGCTTAAACTTGCGTTTAGTTTTAATTTAAATATTGATGGATTTTTTAAGGAATTTCTTGGTGTTTGAGTATATGCGTACATAACTTTCTATAAACTTAATAACATCAATCAAAATATTTGTTCATTACTTATATAATGTTTTTATTTACTTTGTGAGTTATGTGAATTGTTTCAACATCATAAGTGAAGTGCAATAACAAAAACAATTGGCGCGCTGTAAGTTTCGTTCGGAAAATTTGTGAATAAGAAATAATGTGGATTGTATGTTTGTAACTTCAAAGTTTATTAAATAAAATAAATATTTTTCTCTTAGCTTAATAACGTAAATTATTCTGTATTAAAAGCTTTATAATGAAAATGATGATATAAATTGCCTATGTGTTAAAAGTACTAAACATCTTATGTTTTCAATTTGCTTGCTGCCCTGCCGGTGCCGTCTTCCATTCGTTCGACCAATTTGTCGTTGCGTGTAAAAGGCAGAAGGTGAGAATATTATAAAATAAGTGCATATTATAAATTTTAAACATTTAATATATATTTGATAATTATAATCAATCATTACGCTTTTTAACATTGTTAAAGTAATTTTGTAAACTTCTGTTCATTATTTTCATACTTTTCATGAAAGTAATTTGAAACTTGAAAAATGTAATTATTTACTAATGATTCGGAGTATTCCATAAAAGTAAGGTTTTAAAATGGTTTATTTAGTAACACGATTTTATATTAGTATACACATTTATATGATAACTGTACTTAGGTAAGTATCTTCTCACCCACCTCTATATTTATCTTATTTTGTACACTATAATAATTCCTGTTAGCAATTATTTGTAATTACACTATAATAAATTGTGTATTTTTTTTGCTTCCCATAACTTAAATTACCCTGAAACCATTACTATGAATCTGCATGTATAGACTTCAATTATTCAAGAGTATAGCGTAGAAATACATAGTTCAGCAAAAATATAAATTAATCATTGATATTATTATTCCTCAATCCTTATCCTACCTTAATAATCAATTATATTTATGTTGTATTATAAACTTTTATTCAAATCTCAAGTATGGGTTTATGCATGGGCCCTTCAAAGTGTACTTATGTACCTTTAAATATCTTTATGTAAGAATAATGTTGTAAACCATATGAATAGATATTTGATGCATTTTACATGCTTATCTTCTTGTATATGGTTCGATTTCTATTTCAAATATCTAGTATTTTTATTCATTATAGACAATTATCTGACTACAAGATCAAATATAAACTCTTATATAAAGTTACATTTACATTAACACGGCTACAGAGTCATATTATGAATGAACCTCAAGATACATATCTTATTATTAATGCCTTTGAGAGAATTACTGTATAGTAACTTAGATATGATAACTTGTACTGCATTAGGCAAGTAAACAATCATGTATGTTATTAGAAAAATACATAATATGTGTTGAATATTACTATAATTTGATAGAGCATTAGAATGAGGACAAACTAAAGATTTTACTTCATATGGTTACTTGGTTTGTTTGCTGAAAGGTTAGAGCCTTTTACATATTTAATGTTAATATATGCAATATTTATGAAGATTTCGCAGCTTTAATTATAAATGGCAAATATATAGTAACAATAGGATTTAATAAAGTATACAGGTGAACAGAAGCAAACATTGAAAGTATGCTGATTACTCATATAGTTTATTACTAATAATAATTTACTTATATTTAGGTACCTATATAGGTATGTATTAAAAGTTAGAGCTTATAGAGATGGGGGGTAGATTTGAGCTGTTTTAGGTCTAAGTACATAACGTTTCAAGCACTGATTGCTATGTTAGGTAGAAGAGTAAAAGATGTCAAGTTTGCATTGGTTACTATTGTTATGAAATATAAATATTTAGGTAAGTATATATTTACTTTGTTATTTTTTATAACTATGACATTTATGTCATTTTTTCTAACTCAACTGTGTCATTTACTTGTCAAGAGCTGCAGAGGTGGGATACTTTCAAAATGTGTTTATTTGTTTTAAAATACATTATATAACCTGATTTATGTATTAATTGTAGGTTTACAATCCCCTTGAGATGTGTGTCTGGAGGGATATGTGCACTCACACCAAATATCAAGAAAATCATGTATCTACAAAACTTTGTTATTTACAGGTAAGATGTTGATAAAATTTATTATTTACTATAATATGCTGATTTAATTAATAGTACATAACGGTTTAATGTTAGGATTTCATTATTACATATATTTTAGTGGACAATGTAAGTCATTTGTTTATTTGTTACTAAAACACAAGATATATTCAATTTTTGGCAATATTCTTCAAATTAACTGTCCTCTAACCAATGTAACTATAAAAGGATTCTATGTTAGTTGCTGACAAATTGTTGTAGAGGAATACGTCAGTTCCAAGAGCCTTTACTTATATTACTGTTCCTCGAGTGACTTTTTTACCAATGGTTATTTAGAAATATATAAGTATGGTCTAAACTGTATTTAAAAAGCTCAATTGGAATAAGTGAAAATATCATCGCATTAAGAAATCAAAGGTTTTAATTACGTACTGTAAATAAAATACCATTTACAACAAAGATAAATATCAAAATTGTGATCTTAATGAAACATAAACTTGCATTTCAAATAAATATTTAAAGACAAGTTTATAATTTATGATTTTGCAGATATCTTGGTTTGGATTAAGGGAAAGGCTAATAAATAATACACTAAATTATCATATTATATTTCTTAAGTGTTTTTTTTAACTTTGTAGGTATAGAAGCACATATTTGCTCTTGTAGCACATAATATATACACAGTGCAATAATTATGTTATACTCCTAAATAAAATGTCACATTTTATTTTATCAAAACTCTGCTTAAAAGAAATTAAAAAATCATGTTTATTATGTTTATTAGTATTGCAACGTGTCGATTAGGAAAAATACTTTTAAATCTCCTTTTATCTTTATGACAGTGTAAATGTTACGGAAAACGGAACGTAGAAGCATTTACGAAGCTTGTGACTATGACATTACAATTAACGAAAATACTAATATAACATATTTTTTTTAGAATTCAATTTGTAAATATACAAATAGAATATAATTATGGTAAATAAAAAAAAAAAATAATTAAGTTATATTCTTTGACGTAATAGTATTCGTAAATGCACCGGAAGTGTTGTATTTTCATTACTTTTAATGTCAGTTCAAAAGTTTGTATTTACTTTTAATTTTTTAAGGCTTTATAAAAATCTCAAAAGTTTTTTAAATGTGACTTTTTAATGTAATTAAAAGTCGCACTCATTATTTCATAACAATTTCCCACGTAAAATACTATTGTTGGAAATAGCGTGGCTGCGAGATAAATGGTGTCATTTGAGTGTTTTTTTTTAATATATGGTAGTGTAAATACTAGAGATTTTAAAGTTTCATCAGTATTATGAGTATATTTTATTCTTGAATTATTAAATAAAGTGCAACTATTTCAACATTTATCTTATAAAATATAATGGGTTGTGTTTTAACTCATTTGACTTTACCGCGCAAGTACCAATTCAGGGACGAGTATAGCCATCTCTTTCACACATTCACAAGTCTCTCAGTTCTTGTAGCGTTTTGGTGCGGTATAAAGCTATATTTCGTTACTAGAATTGAGTGCTTACCCAGTTGAATAGTGTTTTTAGTTCTTGTTCCGCCATTAATATTCAAAAATCATTTTCGCCATCGTACTTGCGACTTGTGCTGTGTCAATGTTTAGTGCAAACTGAAACGCATCGCATTATACGCTTCCCACAAAAGTATTATAAAAGTGTATCATTTCCTGTTTCATATCGTACAGAAACAAGCAACTGCGATCGCTGGCGTACTCTTTTCGTTATCACGTGGGTCAAATTTCGAATTGTGTGGATACTGAAAATGTTTTTGTTACGTACATCAATTGTGTATGGGTTTATGGATACCATGTTCCGCCCAGACGTACAAAGACCGGCTCATAATCGGTGTTAATCGTTGTTTTTCAGAAGCGCGCCGAACCACTTTCGATCAGCGCGCCTTTGGATAAGAAGCCGGCGGAAGACAGATGTGCGGAGAATGATCTCGCAGTGTGTGTCAATGCAGTGTTGTGTGACAGTGTAGTGACCGTGTTAAGTGCGTTACATAAGATCGAAATGAACTACATAGGGAACCCGCCCTGACGCGGCCTACGCCGGTGTCTGCGGCGGGCGGCGCTCGTGACATGGCCCCAGCGCTAACCACGCAGCGAGACACCCACTACGATACGTTACAGGAAAGTGACAAAACACCTCGTCGACGGACGCGAGCGTCCGTCGACACCATCGCCGCACTTATGGATGAGAATCCCGTGGGTCTGCAGCCTAGCCTGGCTACGGACACTCGGGAGATGGATCAAATCCTCACCGATCTGGGCGGCGCTGATTTAGTGCAGAACGATCTTCTTCAAGCGATAAAAACGTTGGAGAGCGGTGACGAAGGCCTATCGACGGAAGATCCGGACTCAATTTTTCCACTCCCCGAATTTGAATTAGCCCTTCAAGAGAACACTGAGAGCGATTCCATAGATGATAAAATAAGAATGTTGCAGCAACGTATCATACGTAGAACTATCTATCTTCTGAGGCGATCGAGAATCATACAGATAATAGCTATCGGAAAGCGTATATCCGATGAGGTGGCGCAGGTCTTTGAGAGGACTGCCAGAGCTGCTAGGAAAGATGGTGCGGGTAGGACCATGGGTCTGAAGGCCTTAGTCAAGAAGATTGAGACTACTGCAGCATTGCAAGCTAGTGCAGCTGCCCGTACCGTTACTGGACCGAGGTACTACCGTGCTTCAACATCTAAAGGTGATGCTTCCAAATCTGCATCTCTCGGCATACCATCTGGAACCCACAATGAGTTGGAGGATATGGCTGGTGCTTTACGATGCCATCTGTCAGTGGTGAAGCATGGACTGGACTCGGATGCCACTGCCTCATCTTCTGGGGCTGAAAGTGATGATGAATCAGTTACATACAATAATCCTCATCAACAACCAATGCCACTGTGAGTAAATTGACCACTGTTTTTATGTTTCTTTCAAAATTTGGCTATTGTTATATCTGCCTAATTAAAATTGTTTTTTTTTATATTATTGATACGGACAGTATTTACATTATTGTTTTGATGAAGTGTATGACTTTGGTAGAAGTGCAGATGCCAGCTATACTTAAAATGATTTACTTAGGGTAGGGTTACTTAGTAGGGTAGGGTACTTACTGAGTGTAAGATAATTCCATCTTATTCCTCATTAGTAGCAAGGCATTTGCATATGGAAGCTATAGGACTTCAGTCCTGTTTAGGTTGGAAGTGGATGTCAATAGGTTGCAATCAATAAAGATAGCATGCATAATGTTTTTGCTACTTTTCTATCAAAAATCAAATTAATTTGAGTATATTTGAGTATATTTGATCTGATACATACACAGTTGTTATTTTCTCATAAATATAAAAAAATCAAATATAAAATATCCTTCTACAGCTTATGTATCACCATTTAAATATAAAAATGATAAACAAACTACTCTAATATACAATACAATTACATTTTGTATACAGTAAATTAACATTTTGTAAGTTAAATCAATTTTCCAATTGCCTGCTTACTGATAATAATATATATTTTTTTAAGTTTTTCATATTTCAACGTAACTGGTTTACTAAAATAATTTAAATCATCTACCTGGAATTTTAAAATAACTGTCATTTTGTACACAATACTATAATATATATAGTTCCAGTTTTTATAGTACATCATTACATACTTGTCTTTTATATCTCTATATTTTATGAAATAGAGAGACTCCTTTAAAAATATCGACAGTTCACATTTCCCTGCCACTAAAGTTACAATTAGCCATGACCGTGATCTATGTTATTGATTTTAAATATAGTCAATTTGAGAAGGGTTAATCATGAGTACATATTAATAGTAAGATGCATATATTCTGTAATGATATTAGTATAATAACAGTCTGCATATTACTAGATCACTAACAATTCTCATACAAAATTTGCAAAACTTTGTCTGCAAGGACATGTATAGAGATACTATTATTAAAATTCATTTCATTACTGACTCACTACCTAGACTCTTGACTTAGACATTCTTTATTAAGTAATACTGCTTGTTGGTTAAGTTTATAGGTAAAGTGTATATCATTGAGTCATCTGTAGTTTATCAAAGATTTGAATAATTGTAAAGGTTCTATATGAGTTTAATGCATGTAGGTTTGTTTGTAAAAAACACAATGACACAAAAAGGATACTATATGTACGATTTTAAACTGATATTAGGATACTATATGACCAGGAGCTATTGTTTTGCCTATTTTATAGACAACTCGCTGTGCCTGCAATATATTATGCATTTATACTACAGTTCTAAAATAAAAGTAGACTAAGTTACTCCTTATTACATCAGCTATCTACCAGTGGAATACCCATCAAAATCAGTCCAACCATTCCAGATTAGCCTGAACAAACAGACAGAGAGACACAAATGTTAAAAATTGATATTTTGGTATATGTACCATGTAATACACATTTAATAAAAAGCTGTTATTTTAATATTACAAACAGACACTCCACATGATTTATTTGCATAGATTTATAAAGTTTTGTCTGTTATTATTGGCTTTAAAATATGACACTGCATTATGACCAGTTATTTCAAATGTTTATCAGAGTAACACTCACTGTGATCCATTTCATTTTCAATCAGATTAATAAGTGACTTTTGGTTGTAATTATTATAATTCTGTCCATGAGAGAGCATGCAAGCTGCCAGTCTTTAAAGGAAATAATTATTATATTCTAAATGTTTATTATTATTTAAAAAGCATTACATATTAATTTTGATACTAGTTAGCCTATAATTAGTATCAAAATTAATATGTAATGGTTTAAAAAGTTGTCATCAGTTGGCTATCAGCTCATTTCATATTTGAGCAACATAACACCTCTTTAGGTGTAATGCTAATATGCCACCATGTTTACATATTAAGAAGCAAATCTCTTCTATATGAATGCTATATAATGCACTACCAGTACACAGCACAAAAGTAATGCTAAAATAACATATGAGGAATTATGAAAATATTTTATAGAAACACTTCTTTTTTTATTATGTACTGGATCCATCATTCCTTATATCATTTCTTTTAATACTGAAGGGACATTTTTCTTATTTGGTCTAGTATTCTAAGGCTCCACAGGCCTACACATTTAATACGACATGTTCTAGGTGTTACCAAAAGGTATGAGGTAGTCAATATAAAATACCAAAAGGTTTTAATTCTTGATAAGATATAGGCAAACCAGTAATGGTGTTCAATTTACTAATATTAAACTACTACTACTAATATAAATGTTTATTCATTAAACTAGAGACTTGGAATTCATTGTAGTGTACAGCTAATGGTTTTAATTTATTTTTTAATACATTGCACAACAATTACATAATTTGGCTGACAAGTCAAAAAACTATCTCATAATCTTAATATGGTTTCTAAATCGACATTGTTGAGAATAAAAGACGATTATATTAAAAAAAATAGGGATACTTTTAAACTTCCTACCTGCTTCAGGCAGCCTGGTATGCTTATGGAAATTACTAAATTATTACAGAGTCAACATAAAGTCAAAAACAAAATAATTATCACAATATTGCATCATTTAACGGTATGAATTTAGGGATACTTTTAAACTTCCTACCTGCTCTAGACAGCCCGATATATTTATGGACATTACTAAATTATTACACAATCAACATAATCATAATTATCACAATATTGCATCATTTAATATAATAACAGTATGAATAGGCATCGTACATTGTTTTGAACCAATACATTATTCAACTTACTTAATGAAAAGTGTTAAGGAAATGTTTACTTTTATAACATTGTTTGCCATTTTCTAACATTTGTTACTTTTATGGATGCCGACAAACAAGAAGTGTTTAAACTCTCAATTGTTTAACGCTTTTTATTAGCAAGTATATATAATTATTGTTCATTCTGTTTTTATTTATGTTTTTCAGTAACATGTTTGAATCAATGATATGTCATTAGAAAATGAATTTAAATTTAAAATGAAAATTCTTTTGGCAAGTGTTTTTGTTCATATTGTTTAGGTTTATGTGTTAATTCTATTTTATATTTCTTGATTCTATTTAAAAATTTAATTTTCTAAACTCATATTTAATTTCAAGTTAATGATTACTTAGAATGAAAACTGTAAGATATTTTATTATATCTCATGAAATTATAAAATTTATTCATCACAATTTTCTATGTTAAAATAAGTAATTTTTCTTCACTGTATTTCTTCTACTAAACTAAAGATTCTACAGAAAATTAAAACCTTTTATGGGATAACAGCAAATATTTGTCGCTTACTATACATTTTTCTGCTTTCCTTCCGAATTATACATTGACAGATACAGACAGTATTCAGAAATTCGGTACATTTGAACTTCTTGAGTTCAAAGAACTCTGGGTACTAGGTTATTTAATAAGAAAGGTAATGTAGGTGGTAGAATACTTGTAGGTTTTGTTTTGTGTGGGTTGTTAATAGCAACATATATGTACATAAACAAATGCTTTTGTACCGATTTTCAAGGTTTAAGATAACAAATAATTACATATAACATTCATTTCAAAAGTATTTTAAAAGCACCATGTAACTGTTTGTCAATATTTTGATTTATTCTCTCAATTTTTAAATGTGGGTAACCGATTTATAAAGATACAAGGTTATGTGTAAAAACATATGTTAAATCACATATCTTACACTATCCCTGTGTTTGTAAGTCATTTATATTACTTATACTCACTATTATATAAAAGTGAAATGGTGCCCTTTCTGTTTGCGTTTTCCTTTTGTGCTGATTAATTATTTAAGGTAATGTCAATTTTAAACATAGAAAGCATGTAGATTGAAAAAAATATATACACACATTTCCTCTATTTTACCCCTTAGGGGTGACCCCAGAATTTCTTTCATACTCTAGTTAGTTTTGTTATATTTATAAAGACCGTATATACCAAATGTTTAGGAATATAGTTTCAGCCGTTTTTGCCTTATGGTTACCCATCCGATTTATGACCGCGTCAAGCCCTACTTTGTTTAACTTTATCGATCGTTTGCAATCTACACAAGCCGCACAAGGATATACGCATTTGTCATGTAATGGGGACTATATTCATGAATAGCATGTGAATAAGAATCGTTGACGAATTTTAAGTTAACACGTTGACTGCGGCGCTCATAAATATATTACATAGAGTCAGGATTGTGGGAGATGGCACTAAAGTGGAGCTCTTTTCTCTAGCCTGGAGATGCGCGGACAATTCACACAAATATTGTATTTTTTAGCATCTGTATAAAACTTACTATTACATAGACGTTGTTTCTGCTCGCGGTTTTGTAGCGCCGACGTAAATAAAGCACTTGTGTTCGCCCGTAATCCACATAGATTTCTACGTACAACACAGCAGTTATACGCTTTAACGAAAGTGTTAAATGTTGTATCGCCAAAAAAACCCAACAATCAATCACATGGCGTCAATCTTCAGGTTATTTTCTGTTATACTGTTTTTATTTGTACCGTAAAGCTTCGAAATTGGATTTTTTACATCCTCAAATTTCTTTATTTAACACTGACATGTATTGAATTATAGTTCTATTGGGGAGGTACCACATCCAACCTCATAATCAGTCGTAAAGGAACTTGTTTAGGTTGGAAAGGTGCAGTTTTTTTATGTGAGAAGAGTAGCAAACGAGCATGCAAACTACCTGACCTGACCTGTACCTAAGCATTACTTGTGTTTCGGTTGGAGAGGTGCGGTTGCCGGCTACACTTTGAAGCGAGGCAACCATCTTCGTCCTCAGGACTAGCAACGTATTTACGTTCGAGCTCAGATAAGATTTCGTTCATATTTATGGTAGAACATGGACGTCTATGGGCTACGACTACTTATCATCAGGTGTTTTGCATGTTCGATTGCTATTCTTCTCACTTAAAAAAAAAACTTGAAAAAAAGACTGTTGCATTGTTTATTCCTTTGTTAAAAAATCAAGTCTTATCAACGCTAACGTATTTTGTTGCCCCATTTTCTCTTTCATTTGTTTTGCCAAGCTATCTCTTTGATTATTGCATCATCTTGTTCTGGAATATCTAGTTCATCGATTTTCAATCAGTTCCCGGGAACCGAGAGTTTGATCTAAAACTTCGTGTAGTACGGAAATGTAAGTCTTATTAGGCTGGCAGTGTGGTTCATATTTACGTGAAAGGCCTAAGGCGTCTACTTTAAACTGTATAGTTATATGTAATTTGAAAAATACTGTTTAAAAAGCGTTTATTCTAACTATAATAGACTTTCGTCATTGATAAATAGAAAGTATACTGTAGTACAAAGAATTTATACACTCGCAAATATAAGAAGAAAATAAAAACTACATTTGTAAAAATTAAGTTGCAACAATACAATAAAAAACTACTCTGCAACAATCCGCCGCCACAATGTATAATAGTATATATTTCAGAACAAGGGTGGGCATACTGCATGCTTTGAAATATGTACCATCTTAATAGCATGGATTTACGCAAAATAACGCCTGACACTATTGACTATTTGTAAAAATAATATTAAGTATGATTTGCTTTACACATACAACTAAATCAGTCGTGTTTTTATGTATATATGTATGTGTGTCGCACCGCAGCGCTGAATTTCAGTCAGCCATCAATCAGAGTGACTCACGAATCTTTGCCTCCAGTGAAGCGTAAATAAAGCTCCTCTTACTAAGTTCTAAGATAATGTTGCGTGATAAGGCAGTCCTAAGTGATAATGTAAATTTAAGTTTTGTTGGTTCTTGTGATGACTCCGGTTATGTAGTCCTTAAAACACAAATCATAACGAAGAGAAGTCTTAAAGAACAAATTTTGGTAGTACTTTAATCTACGTCACGATCATTGTTACCAAATCAGTATATTGTCGCAATTGCAACCCTCGTGAAAACACGTGACAGATCCACTGCCCTCACTATTCTCCTAAACAAAAAAAACGTGACGGATCCATTTTCCTGTTTTTAATTTATACGTGCTTTATCCCGCGGCTTTGCCCACGTAACTAGCTTAGACGACAATTATGAAATGTAAAATATATATATTTTTAGTACTCCTACACACCTGTGTTTTACGGACAAATTTGTATGGATTACGGTCGAAAAAAGTGCTGTTTTTACGTCGGCGCTACAACACTGGGGGCGGACATTACGCCTGTGTATTCGTAGATGATACACAGATGATAAAAAATACAATATATCAGTAATTTGTCGTCTATCTTCAGTCTAATCAAATAAGCTCCAGTATAGGGCCGCCTCTCACAATACTGACCTGATCATATATATCCGCGCCGCAGGGTAGTTTACAATTTGTGATATTTGAAGGCATGTGCTTTACCCTCCTCAAAATTTAATTATATTAGAAAGAAAAGTGCACAAAATTTTCATGGTTGAAATACTTAACAAAAATGAGTTTGAATAAGATAGGTTAGGTTAGAGATTTGGTATACTTTTGATTAAATACCGTTAACTATGGAAATACATTTTATTATACAACGGGTACTCACGACTAACGCTTTTTAATTGCCGATATTTCGAACCAGTTGCATGGCAATTAAAAAACCTTAGTCGTGAGTAGCCGTTGGATAATAAAATGTACAAATTCCGCGATGATATTGGTTTAAAATCGTAAACTACGGAAATTTTCAATTCGCGTAGTCCGACCCACAGTTGCCAACTTTAGTTCTTTAATTGTACTTTTCTCTTGTTTTTTATTGCTTCTGACTTTCCTTCCTTTCACGTGTCCACGTGACCACGTGACCTCAACTCTGATGCGACCCCACTTTCCTGTGTAACACAAAGGTGGAAAGTTCCGATGAAAATTTCGTCAAAGTTATACTGTTTTGTGATTTGTAAGTCTGCTGTATTTTTTTGTTAACCCTTGTTTGTTTTATCCTCAAAGTACGTTTTGGACTGCCGGATAAATTAAATTGAATCCGTACAAATTCTTAGCTTTGCACAGAAAAAATCCTTCTGAATCAATATTCTTTCAGCGTTATTTGCGAGAATTTTAATGGTACTTATATTCAGATCTTTCGTGTCACTTCTTTTTTCGGGGCACGATAGTTCTCAAATTATTCGATATTTTCGAAATTGCCTTCGGGTGCACTGCGTGGCCGCACATGTGCACGCACAAAAAATGTTATAGATAATTAAAAGACAAACTTGACTTTTAAGACATATGTTAAATTGGACTGTTCAAAAACTTGCACTTTAATAAGTTCACGGCATTAAAAATGTGATAATTTATTTTTATACAATTAGTTTACAATGTATCGTCAACCATAAGAACTACCGCGCTCGTCAGTCTTTATTTATGTCTGTATTTCAAATCAAAGTAGCGCCTAAGGATTATTATAATTTTTATTATAAAATAGGTCTGATTATATGAACAATCCAAGTATTCCTTATTTTTAGAAATTATTATTGAAGTTTGCTCGGTATGTTGCGATCGGTACATTATTTATTTGTATGTTATAAATGTATAAAAAATTATAACTGGGATCACTTAAGGCTATGTTCTTACAAACAATAATGGTTCTCAGAGTTATTGTGTGAAGATGGTAGTATTGTGTGAAGACATTACTCAATCACAGTGCAGAAATTTGAATTCGTCATTTACATATCGGTCGTCAGTACGCGGGTTGCAGCGTAGCGCTTACGGTGCTATACGTATGGATTTTATTTTCCATTCTGGCTCTATGTACTCGTCCGTGGCACCATGACATTGGCAATCCTACCGTAGGGCCATCAGTGTAGATAGCTTTTCATTATTATTAGCATTATTTATATAAAAAGTCAGTTCAAAAACTAAGAATCACGTTCTTAAAAGTATACACAATATTTATATCTAAAATTGTTATATACAAACTATACACGGAATACTAGTTTGGACTGAGATAAATTATTATTATAATTAAGATGTTAGCCTCCCGGTAATCAAACTCTTAGCGCATCAGACGCTATATAATGTATGTTGCCGGCTACACTTAACACTTTCCCTGCGGCACTCCTTACACAGCAATATTGTACTAGCTGTGTAAAGCGCGGCGCAACGCATTTACGGCTTGTACACACCTGTGTTGTATGTACAAATCTGTATGGATTATAAGCGAACACAAGTGCCGTTTACATCGGCGCTACAAGACTAGGGGCGGAATTACGTCTATGTATTCGTAGTTGATACATAGATTCTAAAAAATACAATATTTCAAGCTAATATACGAGCGGAGCAGTCAAAGTGTCCCAGCGATCATCTCAGACCAGAAGTAGTAACTCGTCTATGCACGATAGCAAGC
>DWON01002901.1:0-19342 GCA_018251015.1 Phocides pigmalion okeechobee
TAAATAGAACTTCTGTTCTATTTGAGATTGGACGTGGTTGTCCATGGGCTGCAGTGACCACTTAACATCAGGTGCCCATTTCTTATTCTTTCATAATAAAAAAAAATACGCAAGAAGTATGGTAATGGTCGCAGCGCAGCAGCGCAGTGCGTGGACGGCCGAACAGATGGGCCACGGCCTGGCGTTACGCTGCACACGGATGTATGGAGCAAGTTAAACGCAGCACAGATTTCTAGCAATAATCTAAGAAGTAGGAATGAATCATTTACTTTAATGCTCTAAGAATTAAACTTAAACGCTTAGCTCTTCCAACTTGACACAAGTAAAAACAGTCCGCGGCTTTCCACGCACATTCAACAATTCAAGTGATTTATTTAGGCTGTAAACTAAACTGGAACATCGCGGCTGGCGCTGCAGAAATAGCGCTGAAAGTGCTTTATGGCAAAAGACGTTTGTAAATAACCATGCTGGCACACTTTGGCGTTCCCATATTGGTCAATTTCTTAAGCTGTTTTGCATAAAACCATAAATATTTTATACGTACACTTCAGGGCCAGGGAATAACACTATTTCTCTCTATGCATTGTTTTATTTGATACTAGTTGAAACCTACGACTTTTTCTGTGTTATTTCTTTTTTTCTCAGCACACTGCTGCTATCTTCTTCACGGACTTCGTCAGTTCTTTAAGAATATGTGTCACATTGCTGACCGCGTAGTATTTATGAACATAGTTCCTTGAACTTTAATAACTTTCTATCGTATTATTTTGAATGAAAATATTGAAAGGATTTTTTGAATTTACTCGTAGTGTATAGGAAGTAATACAAAAAAATGGATAGAAATTAATGCACTTTTCGTATGTGATGTGCGCGGCGGCCCTTCGTCAATTTATTAATTTTCTAATTTATATAGATTTATACATGGTGGTAGCGGATTATTGCAAAGTAGGTTTAACAATAACTTAATAACAAGGATGAAAGTAACGACTGATACTATTAACTATATTTTACGTACACTATAATATTGATGCTGCAGAAAAGCTTTAAATATTTGATTGTAGAAGAAGAATAAATAGCAGTGCCAGCAGATTTTGGCGTTCGGATATTGGTCAATTTCTTAAAGCCGTTTTACATAAAACCATAAATATTCTATACGTACACTTTAGGGCCAGCGAATAACAATTTATTTCTTCCATGTAAACATATTTCTCGCATTTATTTTACGATATTAATGCTGAGGATTACTTCTCTTCTCTACATACAAAATAAAGTGCCCCGTCGCGTCTGTCTGTCTGTTCGCGATAAAGTCAAAAGTATTGGATGGATTTTCTCACAGTTTTCAACAACAGATAGAGTACTCATGATAAAAGTTTTGGTCCATAATAAGTTAAGTTTTTTTTTTGTAAATTAGGCGAAAATTAAATTCAATATAGTACTTCAGTTGTCGTTCGAAAGAGACGTTTCTAATTGTTAGTTTTTGCAACTAGGTAATGACTGGATGCATGTATGAAAAATTAAGGAAATATAAACTCTATCCCGAGCAAAGCTAGACCGGATCGCTGGTTTACAATAGGATATGTTTCTAGAAGGATTTGAAACGTGGACACGTCGTTTTAGAGGCTAGAATCTTATTCATGACTATTTATAATCGTTATTATAGGTGTTACTAACATGATATATATACAATAACCATGATGATATAATAATATGTATCGATGTATATTATGTAGAGGGGGTTACTAAGATATATTTACCTCCATTATTATTATTATATTTATGCGCGTTGTAACTCTATATGAGAATTAATAATTAAAGTTGTTTTTGGTGTGAATACTTTTACAGTCTCCTTATGGTTATTTATTTCCAGAGGCTGTAAAGATGCATTTAAAACTTGACACCTCGATGTCACTTGAAAACGTTCACAAAGGCTCGCAAAGTGAAAACCAGCTGAGTAAAGTCGCGCATAAATCAGGTGGACGTCGTGTTTCTGTCTTACGGCAAACGGATTTTAGTACCTACTGGAAATATCCTCGATATATTTTTGTATAGTAATAGTGAATCCACGGCATCCTCAACTAAGGATCCCGGTTTTAAATTAATATAATCGCGGAGTTAACTACGATATAGGATGATGTTGATTTAACTCGTCAAAAGCGGACAAGCTCATGTATAACAAAATCTAGTTTATACTAAAAAGTAATGAAACATTAATAAAATAAAATAAATCAAAAATGGACAAAATCGAATACATACTAAAATATAGCTTATACTAAAATATTAAAAGACACTAAAAAAATAAAATAAACCAAAAGCGGAAAAAATCTAGCTTATTCTAAAAAGTGGAGAAATATCAATACCTTGACCGCGGCGCACATATATTACATCGGGTCAGCGTTGCGGAGGCGGCACTAAGCTGGAGCACATTCCTCTAGACTGAAGATGCGCCGACAATTCACTGAAATATTCTACTTTTTAACATTGGTCTATCATGTAGGAATACACATATATAATATCAGCTCCAGTTTTGTAGCCCCGATGCAAACAAAACACTTTTGTTCGCCCGTATCTATACATATATGTACGTACAATACAGGTGTGTAAGCCGCAAACACGTCACGCCACGCATTACACAAAAGTGTACACCGCAGAGGAAGTGTTAAGTAAATAAAATAAATCAAAGGTATTTTAGACATTTCCGATCGTGCAATCCGTTTGCCGTGGGACAGGCGCGACGTCCAGTTGATTTATGCGCGCCATTACTGCGACGCTTTTCAGTGTACACGCAAATTGTTCAATCTTTATGCGCCTTAATATCGAGGACATAACTCACCCTTCGCTTCGCTGTCACCATGCCGAGACCCTTCACAACAGAAGGTCCCGGGTTCAATTCCCGTTAAGGCGCAAATATTTTTTTTATATATTATATATAGGCCATCTGATGGAAAGCAGTCACCGTCGCCTATGCACATTTGCGATACTAGAGGAGTCGCCATTGCGTTGCTGGCTTTAAATAATGAATTTGGATTTCTTTTTTGGGTCTGAGTGTTTTTTATATGTGTATGATTATTAAACTTTTTGACAAATTTACTATTGTGCTTCCTAACATACATTATATTTTCATATATATATTGACTATGCACCGTCAATATGGTGGGAAACAGTTCTTTAAGGGACTCGTTACATAGTCTCAGTCACCCGCATTAGTATGCAATTTATGTGTACGTGTGCCACTAACGATCATCCATCCAAAATCCGACCACCCCATTACTTAACATGGTCAAATTTATGATCTACATGGACTTTGTAATGCATGCTCCCAATACTATATAACATGGACAAATGGTGCTAAAAATACCTTTTTACAAAAATATGTCCTTTGAAAACATCATTTTACAAAAGCCTTTAGTCCCTTTAAGCAGATTTAAATTATCCGAATGAAATTCAATTTGTTGACATTATCAATTCTCGGAGCTTCTAATGGCGTTTGGAGAAAGTTCCTCGTCTTCTTCATTATGCATTTTGATCCGTTAAATTCAAGTTGACGAGGGCTCTTAAATCGTATCAGACATAACTCCATGAAACGTAAGCAGGCGTAAAACGGAAAATCTGATAATATTGTTACGAGAATATAAATAAAAGGTGCTCTTGATATTAGATTATTGAAGGTAAAACCTTCTTTTAGAATTTTTGGTTCATTTTTATATTTTGTGAGAAGATTTTTTGAAGTTAAAGTAATTTTATAATTATTTGTATTTTTTACGAGAAATACATCTCACAATCAAAATCAAAATAATTTAATATAAAGTAAATTCTTTACAGAATTCTTTTAGAATGTTAATAAACTATCACCGACTTGTATGGTGTTTCGTTTTAAAGAAGAGGCAGCGAAAGAAAATCCATTATGTAACATAGAATATCTGTAAAGTGATTATAATAAAAGGCTAATCTAAATAATCTAAAGGGAGTCCGTGCTCATGCGGCAATGTGCTAAAAACGTTAGCCGGACTGCTCAGAATAGCGATTGCAATTCATTTTGCGAGATATGGACCAGCCCTGTTATCAGAAGCGTAGATCAAACGTGGGGCTGATTATTTGAAAAGTCCATAAAATTAATAAAATTGTAATTGATCTCTGTCTGTACATGGGTGATATACGAGGAAAACGAATACTAGGGACTTCAGACCTACTAGGGACGTTAGAACTTTTGTTAATCTGAATGTCTGTTAGTCTGTGCGCTGGTGGGCGCTGATTTCAGAAACGGCTTAACCGATTTCAGTGCCATCGTTAATGTATTCCAAAAATCTTCACTTAATTAATGTAAGTTTTATTTCTATCGGTCTATAAATAAAAAAGTTATGTCAATTTACAACTTACGAGTGTGAGTACATAATAACTTTTTTCTATTAGAAAATTGGTACAATTGAAAATTCAAGCCCTTTGAACGATGTCGCTGTAGTGGCTATTGAATAATCTTTTATGTGAGAAGAGTAGCATACGAGTATGTAAACCACCTGATGTTAAGTAGTCGCAGCCCATAGACATCCACGTACAACCACAAACACGACTGAATACTATCTGAGCTAGAATTTAAATACGTTGCTACTCCTGAGGATTAAGATGGTCGCCTCGGTTCAAGGTGTAGCCGGCAACCGCACCTCTCCAACCGAAACGCAAGTAATGCTTTACGGCGGATTATTAGGGCGGCGGTGATACCTCCCCGGTAGTTGGTCTCCCATCTCCTAAATTGACAAAGAATTTCTTTATTAACTCAGTAATTTTAAACTCGCGCGATAAGAATCTTTATATCTTAGTGTATTCATATAAAGACGTAAAGGTGGATCGACGTATTTACGATCGGGGTCCTGATACTTCGCTCTTTATAGCGTTGAGAGACCGACGCTAGCGGTTATTGGAATTCATGTGATATTGTGAGGGATAATGCACTCAGATCTCAACGTAGAAATGTTTTATGCATATTGTTTTGCGGAGAACATTTTTATCTATGAAAATTGTACGGATTTTTTTCTATTTTGTCGTTTTACCTTTAACCTACTTTGACAAATCAATGCATGCTTGTTAATACTCTTCTCACAAGAAGTGACATATTAAGAATACTTCTTGTGAGAAGAGTAGCAAACGAGCTTGCAATCCTTATGTTAAGTAGTAATTGAAGCAACAACATCCACACACAAACTTCAACGGGAATAACTCCCATCTGTGGTTCGATTCAGATGCGTTGCTACTCCTAATAATGATAGTCCCGTCTTGTAAGTGTAACCGGCAATTGCACCTTTACAACCGAAATACAAGAGATACATAGAGGTTGCAGAAAATCCATGCATAATTAATTACCCTAAATGTAACAATGAATATTTTTAAACTAATAATAATAAAAGCCTAACTAAAACAAACCACAGTCTGTACTAATGCGGCAGGGTGTCAAGAACGCTGGACGCATTCCCATACCGAGTGACCGTCATTCTCTGTGGAAGATATGCACCAGCCCTCTAGTCTCAAGCAGCGTCGATCAATCGTACTAAAAGTATGTTTTACCATCAAAATCTTAATATTAGGATATCGATTGAGATATATTATTTTATTTAACTTAATGTGTCCTATCACTAATCTTGTATAGATATTAGTTTCGAAGTTACTTTATAACACTATAATATTCGTAATATATGTAGATAGCTGTGCCGTATATTATTGTATTGTTCTTCAAGTTTAGTGTACAATAAAGTTTTCATGTATTGTATCGTATCGTATCGGATCGTATCGTACCATGTCGTATCATATCGTATCGTATCATATCGTAACGTATCATATCATATCGTATCGTATGTTCAACTGCGCTGTATACTTTTATTTATGTCGTAAAAAACAAATTCACTGTAGGAAATGGATGTGAGTTTCCTCAATGGCTGTGGTCATTTATTCACTCACTTGAAGTAAATTATGAATTAAAAAGTGCATTTATTTTGCAATTGTTTCTGAAACTGTGCACAGTTTTCTCTCTTTGTGTTGGAAAAGTGACAACCAAGCCTGCAGGACATTTGATATTACATGGTTTCTGCAACCCATGGACATTTACGTCCAACCACCAAGGACAAGTCCTGCAAGACGCGTTGCCACTCGTAAAGACTGAGATGGTCGCCTCGCTTGTAAGTGTAGCCGGCAACCGCACCTCTCCAACCGTAACACAAATCCCACTTGGCGGTGGGTTATGAGGGCAGCGGTTGTTCTACCACTTTACCTTGTTGCACCTCAGATGATTTTACCATTAATATTAATCATATGATTTTTAAGTAATGTCTTTACAGAATTTATATATTTTACTATGTACCGGGTACTCATGGTTAATGATTTTTGATTGCCGGTATGTTGAACCAGTTTTATGGCTTATGAGTTTAGCCGTGATTACGAGCCGTGTATCGTTTAAATCAATTCAATTAGTAAACATACCACAAGTATGACTTTTCAGTCTAAAATTACTTCAAAACATTCTTAGAACAAGGTGATAGATTGGTGATCTTTACTTAGTTCGGCCGCGCCACCACTATTCCGACCTGTAAAGCTTGCCATCCACATTTTAAATCAATTCAATTATTAAACAGACTACAAGTATGACTTTTAAATCTAAAATTGCTTTAAAAACACATTCACAGAAAAAGGTGATAAATTTATGATCTTTACTTAGTTTGGACGCACCACCACTACTTCGATCTATAAAGCTTTATACCTACGTCATGACAAATTTTTGAAGAACTCTCAGCCATATATAGCATATAGATGTACTAGTTTTACTGAGAGTTTTTCATAAATTTGTCATAAACGGTGATATTTTACTGCGCGAAGCAACTAATGACTAGTTATTAACACTAACATAATTTCGAAAAATCAAAGACATTTGACATTAAAATTAATGGAATTCAAACCTGAGCCTCATGCGAGAGGCCGATACCTAACATATAGACTATGACAGTGGTCTGTCCAACATGTCCACACCTTTAGGAATATAAAGAAGTGAATTTTAAGTTACGGATACAAATGTGGTTATTTTAATTGTTTTTTTTTATATAGCGTAAATGAGCATTAGCAAAGGAATGTTGATAATTGCATCCTTAAGGGCGTAAACAAAAATTGACAGGTGAAATTTTGTAATATCGCCTGTGTGGACAAAATCGCGGCCAAAACAACACTACTTGTGTTTTACAAACATAAAAATTTTCGAATTCAACCGACAGTAAACCGAGACGCTAATAATTCTTAAAAAGCCATTCGTACTTTCATTCCCTTTCGCAGTAAAACTCGTCGAGTGGAAAACTCGGCGGCGATTTATGTTGTATGAAAAGAAACAGCAAAAACTCACCACCTCACAGCTCTATTCATGCATGGCAGTTCCTTGAACCACGAGATTTTCTAACGCGTGAACATTTAACCGAGCTCCTCTAACCAATTCCATTGCGTCATTCTTTAGAAACGTCTTTAGTTTCTATGAACAGATAGTGCAATGGATGTCTTACACTTAGACTTGGTACAGTTGAAATGTGGAAAATATGTTGTTGGTGAAGTCCATTCAACCGTGCGTAATGTACGGCGGTGAAATTGAAATATTTGTCATATGTTCGCAAATGTTATACGACAGCGCTCAATAGTTCTGTACGAGAGGGATATTCGGAGCTTTGGGAAGCGGAGATATTCGCCGAGATTCGGGACTATTGCTTCGTGTATTACACCCGGTGTTGGTTATTCTCGTATGCGAGCTCTTGTGCCTTTATGGAAGTCCTCTAAATTTTGAAGTTCGTATTTCAATAAGCACTACGGAGCATTGAAACATGTGCATTGGATGCGAGCGTCGCTATGCTTTGAGTATCTTTATTACTTAGATCCAAGTTAAAATGTTTTAGTGATTTGTTTCATTTTTTTATTACTAAACAATCATAAAGTAGCGGTATAACCTACAGCTACAAAATAATAGTTGTAAAATATTAACAAAGCAAAGGCGGGCGCGGTCGGGAGTTGGATGGGTGACCAACAGGAGTAAAATTTCATGCGCATATTTCATTCAGATTAATAAAATTATAATTATAAGGTATTTACATACACTTAACTCTTAAGGTTCAGTGTAGAATCTAAGTCACATTTATATTTATTTTATATACTGGTAATCTTGCAATTTATTGCTTGTCTGTGATTCGGTTTTTGTTCCCCTTACTGAGCGCGACTTCGTCACAAAACATTATTAACTGATTTTGTTTTAAAACAAATATTGTTCATGTTGAAGCCAGCAGAAACATCTGAAGCCCGAGTAACACTGATAATTGCAGTTAATCTGCAAGCTCATCGTTCACATTAAAATTTAATCGCCTATTCCTTGATAAAGCGCATACCAACTTGAAAACTGGTATACAGGTAAATTATGTACATAAATCACACTATTCAATTAGCGTACCCGCTAAGCCCTTGTGTATATTCAGCAGAGTATTATTGGTACAAACTTAGATACGTGTTTATACCACATGTACGAGTAATAGGGCGGTTGTTAAATGTGACGTTTCCAGTAACTTCAATACCGTTATTTATGATTCGTTTTAGTGTTTATTATAAATATCGATTAAATTTAAAATGTAATATATTTACAACAGTGCAATTTTATAAATAAATGATTATAATAATAATTGTACTGTTGCAAATTCTGTGCCGGCCAAATATTTGGTATCTGTGGCCGGCCGTTATAAAGCGCGTCGATGCCATTTTTTTTTAAATATTGTCAGTTGTCTATGCCTGTCATTCATATTTATGTTAAATAATGTAAGGCTGGAAGGATGGAATCCAAGGCCGTAAAAAAGTAATAAAAAATCCGTTCTTATTCCATCTTTCGTTCTCTTTTACCATAAATGTTTGTATCAAAATCAAGATTATGGCCTACTCAGTCGATTTTATATATTTATTTTGTATTTTTTACATAACGTGATCATAAGGGCAATCAGTCAGTTGATCTTACGCATAACTTCTAACGATGTGTATACATATATACGTTATTACTTGAAAGGACTGATATGCAACCGTACGTCTCCAATCAAAACACAAGAATTACGGCGGTATATTACCATATACCGTGTATAGTAATATAAAATGGAAGTAGCAAACGAACATGCAATCTACTTTATGGTAAGTGATTACAGCTGTATATGGGCATCTATAACCAATACCATAAAGAACAAAAGTTCTACTTTAAGTCGATCAAGTTCCGTTGCTGTTTAAGAAGCTTGAGGTGGTCGCGTCTTTGTGTTACTTGACGTAGATCACAAAAGCGTTGCTACTTCTGGGAATAAAGGTGGTCGCCTTACTTGTAAGTGAGTAGGCTATCACATAAAGATATTGTTGGCTGGTTATCTACGTTTCGGTACAAAAGTTCCGAAACTTTTTTTTATGTGACACGAGTAGCAAGTCGTCGCAGCCCATAGACGCACGTACAACCACAAACACGACTGAAATCCTATCTGAGCTGTAACGTAGATACGTTGCTACAGCAACCGCACTTCTCCAACCGAAACACATGTAATGCTTTACGGCGGATTATGAGAGCGACGGTGGTACTTCCCCGGTCCAGCTATAGTTCTACTGTAACTTAAGTGAGCTTCACGCTGGAAATGGGTATGGCGCAAATACCACCCCGATCAAACCATACATGTGGCAAAATTAGCCATATCAAGAAATGGCTTACGACAAAACCAACAACACAGTCACTTACAAGGCTTGTCGACAATGTATCTTGTCTTGGCATTGGATTATTGTTTGTTTGTACAGTTAATTAAGTGTTGTGTTGATACGTGTAGGTATGTCGGTGTGTTGTAATAAATTGTGGCAAATTATCGTATATGGGCGGAATCAGAGATAGTTTGATAACAGCCTGTTTCAAAGTTGGAAACCCGTTAACAAATGGCTCTTGTATTTGTGTTGCTAATCTCTGAATCTCAGTTGGTTTCAAAATTATTATGCTCATCCATATTGTGATATGACGCATTAATATTATTTTCGAGAAGCATTTTACTAATAGTTACAGTAAATCTTACGTTTAGATTTTGTTGTGTTTGAGTTGAATTAGAGAAAAACACATTTTAATTCTGCAACCTATAGTAACATCTATTGTTTAATAGTGAGTGATCGATTTTCAAAGTTAAAGAATATCTGGAGTGGTCGAAACTCGGATGGGTAACCACTAGTGGCTAAATATCATCCGTGTTTCCTGCTTAAGTTTTACGACGTATACAAGCCATGTCAATGCGCGCTTCATCCACCATTTAACAAGACTGCCGCTAACACCTGTAACTGAGAAGACTAAGACTGACATGAAGTTATCATATCCGCTGACATCTACGCACATTTGATTATGAGAAGAACTGATATGAAATTCAGTACTGACAGATTAACCTTACAGTTTATTTTTGTTGAAATATACAGGTTATATCTATGTATATTTAATAACAGAATAAATCAACTGATACCAATTTATTTAAATAACACTGATTACATTACAGATAAATTACACTCCATTATTTTCATATCTGCTACTCATATCCAAGGATATTTCATCGAAAAAAGACAAGAACTACTATGAAATTGAGCACTGATAGTTTGCAATGTATTTTTGTCAAACTCACCGCGGACATGTGCAAATAAATCTGTTCGAGGGAAGACCAGATAGGATACGAAATTCAGCACTGATAACCTTACAATTTATTTTTATCTCAGTCTTACAGTGACACCTACGTGCATTTGATTAAGAGGAGGATATAAATACGAAAATTACGAAATTCAGCACTGATAACTTTACATTTAAATGTTATCAAATCTGCTGACATCTACGTACATTTCATTAGGAGAAGAGTAGAACTAATACAAAAGTCAGCACTGATAACTTTACATCTTATTGTTATTACATCCGCTGTCATCTACGTACATTTGATTATGAGAAGAGTACTTAGAAGTGACATGAAAGTCAGCAACGATAACTTTACAATTAATTGTAAGCACATCCGCTCACATATACGTACATTTCATTATGAGAAGTAGAAATAATACGGAATTCAGCACTGATAACTTTACAATTAAATGTTATCAAATCTGCTGACATCTACGTACATTTGATTATGAGAAGATCTGATATGAAATTCAGTACTGACGGATTACAATATTGAATGCAGGAATACGAGCCGGCAAAAACTGGGTCCGCTGAATAATTCACTCACAATCACCGGCCGGCTGATTTATTCATAAACGGCTTGTCCCGTTTACGGTATAAAGACCTTTTTGTCCAGGTAGTGTTATACTCTACATGGCTAGTTCCGTTTTGGAATTTTTAAGGATAATACTAGTGGTAGAGATTTAAATAATTTGAAAGTTAATTAACATTTTAACAAAAGTTAAACTTAAATTTCATTTTCATATTTTACTAGAAGATCATCTTAATATTAAATTTCGTTTTTATATTTTACTAAAAAAATATTTATCAGATATATGAATCACCATAAAATCATTTTTGAACTCTCGTCCTTTCTTTTTCTTTTTGTTCTTAAATATTATCTTTACTTTATCATTTTGTTATGTTAATACAATTCGTATCAAAATTATGTCGTTATATAAAAATGAAATATTTTCGTATGATACTGTACAATGGCGTTGAATTAACCTTATAGTGTTCATGAGATTTTGATATTTTATAGATAATTTTAAACTGACATTAGTTCAAAATGGCGGAATTTATACATTTTACCATATACCAGGTACTCATGATTTACGATTTTCAATTGCCTTAACTAAATTAGCTGAATTCACTTAAAATTTACAATTTTTAATTGCCTTCATTGAATTGGCAACTAAAAATCGTAAATCCTTCCAAAGCAACCAAAAAGAACCACAGCCTTTAATTGGAGCTGCCATTGCCGTCCTTATAATCTATCGTTACATAAGCAACTCTTATTTTAATTGGAGAGGTGCGGTTGCTGGCTATATTTACAAATGAGATACTATGATATGAACTATATTCACAGAAGGAGCAATGCATACTTACGACCTCAGATAGGACTTCAGTCCTGTTTGAGGTTCTATGTGGATGTCCATGGGCTGCGGCGTTCTCAACACAACAGGGCGCTCAAAGTCGATGTACTGATTTTACATTGTACCCTTGACAATCATAAAGTGCATGTAAATCTTACAATGAATTAAAATATTTCAATTTGAATTTGAATTTACAGCGACTTGTTAACATCATGTGACTTTCCTATTCATGTTACTCATCAGATATAAGAAAACAGAAGGCATATTCCCGATAGCTCCAAAACCATATGTTTAAAATTAATTGCTACATAACTTCATTTAGTGCATAAACTCAACTCAATTACTACATTAAGGATAGTTATTTGCGAACACGTTACAATTTACACAAACGTTTCCAGAACGGAGGAATCAAACCGCTGTTTACAAAGCAAATTCATTCCGAAACTGTAATTAAATTGTAATAATTACTAGCAATGGTAATAAGTGGGAAATTTATCTTATGTTTGAAGTGAAATACAGTGATAAAATTACTTTTCTTAGCGGTTCCTGAAGATTAAACTGATTACGTTTTGAAGCAATAGATAAACGCCATAACATCTAAAAGAGGGGAGAACCATAGTTCGACCAGGGAGGTACTAACGCCACCGTCATAATCCGCCATAAAGCATTACTTATGAGGTTGGAGAGGTTGCCGGCTTAGAAGCGAGGCGACCATCTTAATCCTCAGGAGTAGCAACGTATCTACGTTCGATCTGAGATAGGATTCAGTCGTATTTATGGTTGAACGTGGATGTCTATGGGCTGCGACTTCGTAACATCAGTTGGTTTGCATGCTCGTTTGCTACTCTTCTCACATAAAAACCACTTGAATAACACTGACTGCGGCGGTTATATTAGATCGGGTCAACGTTGCGGGAGGCGGACTAAACTGGAGCTTATTTTCTAAACTGAATTTTTTAGCATCTATGTATGATCTAATACACCGACGTATTGTTCGCCAGTCTTGTAATGTCAACGTAAAAAACACGTACTGTGTTTTTTACGTTCGCATTTTTGTTCGTCCGTATTCAATACACATTTGAACGTACAACACAGGTGTGTACATGCCGCAAGCGTTACGCCGCGCAACACACAGCTGTGTACACCGCAGGCAAAGTGTTATGTGATCATTGTTACACAAATTTCCGTAAAAGATAGTAAAAAGGCGGTAAATAATAAAAAAGTAAGTGGGGTTTTGCACAATGAAACCGCCGAGATAGTTTTACACACACTTAGTATATTTAACGGACAGAGTAACGTCCTACCCCCTGCTTGTATCTCGAATGCTCTTTAACAATCTGCTACCCCCTTTATATAGTTTTATCATTGAGAGTCAAATATCGACTAATTACATTTAAAATTGCTAAATTAATACAAAAGTAAATAATAATGCTAATTAATAATTATTAATTAATATTAATAATTATAATGTATAGATCAACTACAATATGCCATATCTGTTGTGGGAATATTGAGTAGTTGGTAACACAGGTTTAAAAAAACTATTCATTCGTGTTTGAAATAAATGTACCCCGCCAAAAAATATGCCATGCGCCAAACTTGTCAATGTCAAAATATATAGATAACTTTAGTATTCTGCCAGAACATAGGAAAAGAAAACAAAAATAAAACTGTGACAGCCTAACTGCAAACAGCGACGACTTCCATTTTATAAAATCTTTTGTGTTGCCATTAATCAAGAAACCGCAAATTTTAATTAAAGTTGTTCAATCCATTATAGAAAATGGGGTGTGAAAATATACGTTGTGGTTTCAGGGTCTATAATTATACCCCTTTTATGTCATAGTCTGGTGCTGGGTATTTTTCCCCGAATAAAAACCCAATCTTTGTACAAAAAGGACCTTTTTCTTATATGTTTCTACTAGTGGTATCATTATTATCGGCGACGTCAGTGGCTTGTTTATAGGGGCACCCATTTACCTAACCCTTATAAAATAAGATGCGTATTAAAGTATTATGCGGAAAAATATTTTATGTAAAGGACGCAATATGTGTCACAAAAGGAAGCAAAAAATTCCGCAATCCATTGTAAAAGTACAAGGGCGAAGTTGGCAGATTTTGCCGACGGTACAGCGGCGTAAGGTCTGCAAAAAATAATGTACAAACCGGTATTTGTGCAGAGTGATAAATGATCGCCGTTTGGGACCATCTGAGGGACAGACATGCTCCAAATTTAATGACGTCCCTCAGTGTAGGGTGTGAGTTATAAGCGAAGAACATTATTCATTCTTTTCATCTTTTAAAACGGTGAAGCACAAAAATCTTCTTCATTGTTCTTCTTAAAACTGAAGTAGCAAACATACACATAGTCTATATAAAGCGACTAATATGATCACTAAGCTTGTGTTATGTGAGCTGGCAGCTATAACTTTTCACCATAACCCAAAAATGCTTCTTTAAGTGTTATTTTTGAAAGGTTGGAGAACTATAGTTCGACTGGGTACGTACCAACAGCTCCCTCATAATCCGCTGTAAAGGATTACTCGCGTTTCGGTAGAGGAGATGCGGTTGCCGGCTACACTTTGAAGCAAGACGACCATCTTAGTCCTCAGGAGTATCAACGCATCTACGTTCGAGCTTAGATAGGATTTCGGTTGTGTTTGTCATCATCAAAGTATCTATATGTACGTGGATGTCTATGGGCTACGACTACTTAACATCAGGTGGTTTACATGCTCGTTTGCTACTTTTCTCACATAAAAATGGTTGGATCATTAGGGCCATTAAGGCTTGTATTTGTGCATGTTCAAAAATATTTAGTAAAGTAAAGTTGATCAGTGGTTGTTAGTGGTTAAATCGGTCAGACATGTTGTATTTACGATCAAAGAGAGTAATCAACATTAGTCATGTAGAATTGATACAAATAATACAGTTATTTAAAATAATAATTTACGTAAATACTTTACTACTTAAATACCTACCTAAATACTGAAAACTTTAAGAGGAGTTATAACAAAAACCTCGACAAAGTTCAAGGGGTTGTCCGTGCTCATACGGCATAGTGTTAAGAACGCTGTTCGCACTCTCGTGTTAAATAAAAATCGTAATTCTTTACGCTAAAGATGAACCAGTCCTCTTGTCACCAGCAGCTTAGATAAACGTTGGACTAATTGTCTGTACAACTGTCTGTGTCTGTTCAATTGGTTCGAAATATCGACAATTAAAAATCAAAAATCGCTAATCGTGAGTACCTGTTATATAACATAATGTATGGATTCCGCGATAATATCAGTGTAAAATCGTATATTGTCTGTACAAGTTTTTGACACTCACACTCCACAGACCAAAGATTTCAAAGCCAAGCCGAACAAACACGTAATCACTGCTAACTGGAACATGCGTATACAAATTATAATTAAAATTATTATTATTATATGTATAATAAAACAAACTATTAAAAATTATCATAGAAAGACAAATCTTTGTACTTTTGACGTGATAAATTTCAAATATTAATATAACTTGCGCCACACCCATAACTGGAAAACGATTTGTTTCGTCACGAGCATATAATTCCAGCATTTGCAGCAATGTGGGATACGTTTAATGACGTACAGTCGACAAGTGACAATAAGCTTTTTGTTTGAACGAGATTATTGCGAATGTCTCTACGCCAAGCATTTTCAATCTTACGGAATCCTATGCGTATTTATTTGTATCTATGCGTACGTATTAAAAAGTGTAAAACAGGTTTTTTTATGTGAGAAGAGTAGCAAATGAGCATGCTAACCACCTGATGTTAAAACGTCGTCCATAGACAAGAAACATGATAAAAATCGTATCTGGGCTCGAACGTATATACGTTGCTACTTTTGAGGACTAAGATGGTCGTCTCGCTTCAAAGTGTAGCCGGCAACGGTACCTCTTTAACCGAAACACGAGTAATGCTTTACGGTAGATTATGAGGGACGGCGGTGATACCTCCTACTAACTATAGTTTTCCCACCTTTGAAAATTCTTATACCTTAAAGCATATTATGGCTTTAAGGAATGATAAGAAAGCCTGGGACTGAGCATCGCTCATCGAGCTATTTCCATTTCTCATATAATAGATTAATTTACTCGAAATTGTGTGCAGATGGTAGTGGAGGGATTCTGACACACGATTAGCTGTCTCGTGTGCTCACAATCATTTTCAAGTTATATTCTGTAATGGGTAATTATCAATCACTAATTTTAAAAGAGTGCCGAGACTTTTTCCTCCGGCTTTTTCTCCTGATCAACAGGTGCTCAAAGCCGATGTACTAATTTTACATTTTATCCTTGATAATCATTTAGTGCATATAAATACTCTATTATGAATTATAATATTTCGAAATTCATTGAATAAATCATGTTGTTTAAAAATAATATGATGTGTAACGCACAAAGTACTCACTAACGGCTATGACAACATTTTTAAATAATTTACACCGGCTTTTGCAGTTTTCTTCATGTTTTAATGTAGAAAATAGAATGCAAAAAAGAACGACAAAAATTTATATAGATGCTAAATTTTTATATTCAATTTTTAAATTGTACATATGTATATTTCTTTTTGTCAAAATAAGTGTTGTGTCGCCTACTACTTCGGTGTGTAAGTACATTAAATAAATTTATAAGTTACACGAGAAGCTTATGAATATTATGTGTGGATAAAAATTTGACGATAAAAAACAAACATGGGCCGAAACAGAGTCCGTCAAGTGATTACGGCCGCGCAAACAGCCGTATAGAGAAGTTACGTGGAAAGTAAAAATAATGCGGCAACTTTGTTCATTTCGCTGCCGTGTCGCCGCAAAACTTTTTACAAACTTTTGCTGTTTTCCGACCGGGAAACGATGATTAAAATTGGAATGTGGGTGGAAGCGCGCGTGGTCTTTCTGATTTTGCATCAATCGACAGAGTTAAGCAATGTATGGTGTGGGCGGAAGTTGCTTGGGTGACCGTGAGGGGCTTTTCATGAGGCTAAATTTCATATGTACTTTTGTGTTATCCCAGATTTTGGTGACGAGAGTACTTGTTCACGAGGGCTTCAAATTTCAGTCTTTTTTTCAGATTTTCAAACATCAAAATATCTTATGTACTCTCACCCGTAACTTTCAATTTGACATATCTTTTTATTTATAGACCAATTACAATGATACGAAATCTAAATGTAAAGTAAAACTTACTGCAATACATCGAAAATCGCATTGAAATCTGTTAAACCTAAACCGTTTCTGAGATTAGCGCGAACAAAGCAAAGACAAAAAGGGAAGAGTTCAAACAACTATTGATTTGGATACTACAGCATTAATAAAGGCCTCTAATAATAGTTCTTCTCCTGTACCTTCCATGTACAGACAGTGATAAGTTACAATTTTGTTATGTATAAATACATAGAATAATAGCGACTAAGTTGACACTGAATTATTTAATAAATACAATGTTAATGAACGTTGTAGTCTTAGTTGATAAGTAGAAAACGCCAGTCGCGTTACTATATCAGTTACTTTATTTAAGTAAAAAAAAATTATAGATTCTAGAAGATTGTAAAGCTAAAGGTGGTAGAGCCGTTAGAGCTCGCCCGGGGCGGCACCACCGCCACCGCCGCCCGCCGTAAAGCAAAATGTTCTTCATGTATTGTGTTTCGGTTAGGGAGGTGTGGTTGCCGGATACACATTATTGGAGGCGACCATCTCAGTCCTGAAGAGTAGGAACGCGTCCATCTTTAAATAGAACTTCTGTTCTATTTGAGATTCCATGTGGTTGTCCATGGGCTGTAGTGACCACTTCACATAAGGTGGCTTGTATGCCGGTTTCTTACTCTTTCATAATAAAAAAACATATATTTGATTGCATGATGGTTGCATGGTGTCGCGTTTCTCTCGCATAGCGGCGCGCAAACATTTGCACGAGTTTGATGGAACGATGCTCGGCTCACGATCGTTTGCTTTACCATTATATTCACATTCAGAATAGGCAGAGTTTGGCAAACATTCGTGTTGTTTGTTTATGTCTTCCCTTCAATGTAAGTCGAATGGTAAGTTTACTGAAAGGTGAAATGTCTATACATTTCGTGGTTCAGTTCCTTTTATATTTCTACAGCTTTACTTATTTTGCTTGTTAAGTTTCAAGTACAATAATGTATTTAAATAGGCGTGGACATCTGTACCCATATACATTACACGCGGTTTTCGCTTAATTGAGATCAAATAGTCACTAAATCCATTTAGAACAGAAAGTCCTGAAGAACCTGATGTCGAATATCAACACATGCGCCTCTCTTCAGAACTCGAAAGATTGAATCTGCCTTATCGCACCCTTCAAACAACTAGACAGCAGCGCTAAACTGCGGCAGTAAGGCAAATAGGCGATAATTTAGCCGTAGATTAATCCTAAAAAGTTTCATTTTTTCTGTAAGTAAGAAGGTATTTTTCGCATCGTCCATAAGTTAGTGATTACTACAATATTCTTATGCAGCATATACGATTAAACAAACTGTTGATGCATGTTTACTAAAGTAACATTGAAAGACGCGTCCACGCTCATCAATTATTTGCGCCACTTAATGCAAGCGCCTTTGCTCCTTAATGTAACACGAAACAACTGTGCAACTTACCTGAGTAACTCTGTGAAGATACTTTCGGAAACGGATTTGGAAAAAAATATATAACTTTTTATACCGAAATACATGGAAACAGCGGTTAATTTGAAGTTAATTGATTATTTCAGTTCATGAATTGACCCTCTACATAATATTCTATCTATAAATATTATAAAACAAAGTCTCCTGTCTCGTCTGTCTGTTCGCGATAAATTTAAAAAGAACTGGACGGATTTTTTCATAATGTTCAACAACAGGTAGACTGATTCCTGAGGAAGGTTTTGGTGCATAATAAGTTATATTTATTTTGTAAATTGGGCGAGAAATTAAATAGTTAAATTCAATATAGTAATTCAGTCGTCGTTAAAAATAGATGTTTCTGATTGTTCGTTTTTGTAAATAGTCAATGACTGGATGCATGTATGAAAGAAAAAAAATAAACCGTATTATCCGAGCGAAGCTGAGCCAGGTCGCTAGTTTACGTTAAGGTATGCATATCAGCGTATCAAAGTATTGAATATTTTTGTTTATTTTTGGTCCCTGTAGCGCGGGACCAGAATAGCGCTACGGTATCTCGTGCCTGTCGTAAGAGGCAACTAAAAGGAGGACGCTTGCCGAGATTTGGCACCTGGCCCTTTCGTTGGAAAGGGTTCA
>DWON01002902.1:0-19337 GCA_018251015.1 Phocides pigmalion okeechobee
ATGCTGAACCGATCTGAATGTGACCGCCGCAATCAAAGTGTTGATTGTTATATCCTATATTGTTGTTACATTAGTTTTTACGCTAACAAAATTAGTAAATAAAGTATCTTCTTCCGTAGAATTAACTTCAACAACCCGACGACGGACAAGCCGGCTAACCTCGCCAACTCTGCAGTCCTTCGGATGCTTGAAGAGGAGGAGCGTAATCGTAAAGGATATCCCAGTAAGTTCATTTTCAGAGTTTTCCAACCTTCTATATCATGAAACAATCGATTTAGGATATGAATAGTCGCATGTCTTCTCGAGTATCGAGACATCGATACATCATATCTGTTACCAATACCTTATCAAATCAAAAGTTACATTGTGGCAAGCAACTACCTTAATGTTTAATTAGCTGAAAACAATTTAGTAAATAGTGAGGTAAAAGTCTTTATCCTTTTATTTTGTTAGTGACAAAATAATCGTAAAAAATTCCAAACGACATGACTCATAAAAGGGTAAATTGTTGTATTGTCCTTCTTAACAGACTGAATTAATCCAAGTTTATTGATGAGTAACGTAGACTTTAAGTGATGAAAATGACTACACTATAATAGATTAGTGTAGAGCTTACTAACGCTACTAAAATTTTGCACTGCTTTGCCAGAGTTAGACCCCACTCAAGTGCAGGCGATATTGGAGAACTTGGTTCATGCCAATCGTCGGTTTGACCGCTATTGGCCTCCCGCCGGGACGAAACCGACCCGTCGTTGGGACGGCCAACTCAACGCCAACTCCCAAATATATCCAGAGTTTTTGAACGCTACCAAAGGTACCCTCCGGACTGTTGGATACAGCTTCCACGTAGAACATTTGGACGTAACAATCATTATAGTACAGCACTACTTCCTATATATTAGATTAGTGATTTTGTTGTGTCATGAATCGCGATAATGCTTTGAATATCCATTTCACCGCACATCCTTGCACAGGTGATTACGAAGCACTGAATATGCACGCCACCTGACAAGATGAATCATTGAACTCGAAATAAACGTGGGCAAATACCGTACTGTTTGTTCGTCAGAGTGTAACGGCCGAATACGAGTATTTAATTTCGTCAATGAGAACCTTTTCTTGTGGCCGTTTTGACAAGAGTCCCACCTCTGTGACGATGATTGCTCATTAGTAAAAAGAATTTGGCAAAGACTGGAAATTGTTATGTAGTATGTGCCTTTACCTGTCAGTGTTTTTGGTAGTATTCAGTCGACAACGAAACAATACTGACGAACGACATGCCTGAAACAGTTTTTGTTGGTAAAGATCACATCATTGTGTCATTTGTTATCGTTAAATGTTGTGATAGTAAATAGTAAATTTGTTCACACTACTAAATAATACAGTAGTTTAGTTCTGTGTTCTAAACAATGAAGAAAATAGTGTTCCTAAAGCTTACATACCGTATAATTGTAACGTGAATTTCGATTAACTCAACCTATTACGTAAGCTATTCATAGGATATTGGAGGTTTGTATGGAAGATCTGTACAATAGATAATGCTAAGTCAGGATATATAAAAGTTAAGTGAGAAAATATTATTTGAAACAAACACCTGTGACTTATGAACAATAAATAATAATAATAATAAATTAAATGTCACTGATTGAAAATAATTCAAATAAAGACGTTCCTGAAATAAAATTCGAACTAAATTTTTAACAATTATTCCTCATTTTTTTATTAATTATTGATAAATTGTTGCTATTTAAATGCAATATACGTGTGTAAATAATCATACATTAAAGAAAAAGAGTTCTTTTATAAAAGGGAAAATTTAATGATCATAGCCTTCCACTCACTATCATAGATAAACATTTATATTATTGCGAAGAAAAACATCCTGAATTTACTTTGAAATTTAGCAGTTATTCTTATTGGCGACCGTATTTCATTAACATAAAGAGGAGTGTTTTAAGATAAATGCCCATGACTGTGTGTTTGTATAACTATTCTGGCATCGTAAACCTTAAACAAAGGGACCTATTTTAAATCAAATATTTTATTTAAAAGAAGGCTTATTTGCTGTGATTCCTATGTATCTTTTGGGAAAATATTTAAATATTTATCAGCTTACCAAATTGTATGAAGAGGATGACATTACTAAAATTATTAACTTTATTGTTTTATTTGACTCACCGAACTGAAATTTGTTACACTTAACGGCTCAGTTATCGCTATTAAGTTCTTACCATAATATCAGATATCACTGATATTATGGTAACCTTGTTCTGAAGTTAAAACTAGGACAGTAGTCAACTTTCCGGCAAAGTCTATCAGGAAAATCGCATTTATGATTATAGACTAATAGAGCGCCATAATGATTAGTGATCATGAAGGAAGCAAGGTTGTTTTAAAAGTAATCCGGCTTTATAAAGTACTACTTATTGGTCGGGACTTTGTTCACGTAAGCCTTAAATTTTGTTTTTTTTCAGTATTTTCAACAGCGAAATGTTCTTATGTACTTACACCCGTAATGTTCACAATGACATATTTTTTATTTATAAACAAAACGTGAAGATTACTGCAATAATATAGTGAGAACAAACACAAACGTACATACAAACAAAAAAAATATTTTTAATATTAGTATAGTGGTCAGTGATGATATAGAATTATAATAGACTAGCTAAAAGTACCCACTACTTGGTGTGTACACAACATAAAAGATGGGAACATTATAAGAGAAAGTACCCGTGTACCATCTTAGTTATAACATAACGAAATGTATCCTAGATATTGCATCAGTATAAAGGCTACAAAACAAAATAACTTTCATTATAATCTGTTAAGTGGTTATTACGTGATATGGTTACTGACAAACATTTCAAATAGTGTTGATTTTGTGTTTGTATCAATAAAAATGACTAATACAAAAGATTTACCAAAACATTCAATATACAAACACCTCTCACTTGATTTTTATTATTTGTATAAGTAAATATAGCCACTTACACATACCCCATATGTATAAGATAGCTCTCCTATAAATCCAATCTAGTTTTAGTATATACATGAGTATTTCAGAGCATATGAATCTTAAGTTATTGATGATGTTCTGAAATAATTTTACCAGTCTGACCCTGATTCGATATATTCTCTAATAATAAGAAAAAGCGTTTTGTTTGACGCAACCTGTACCTATTTCGGATGACTCTACTTTCGTGAGCGCTCATATGAATCAACCGCTAATATTAAACTGTGCTGAAGGATGCAAAGTGCGAAGTATAATCCGAATTGCGACCGCTCACAGTACCAAACATACCTTTATTACACACTTATCAATCGATATGTTGGCGTCTGTTGAAGTAGATATCGAAATCGTTGTACAAATTTTCCACGAATCCAGTTCAGCACTCGGTAACAAAAAATACTTTTCTATTTTAACACCACAACTAGCCAATTGCACCTTCGGGGTATATTGTAAGTTCTTTGGTATTTGCTAAAAATATCTACATAAACACTACCAGATTTCTTACAATAGAACACACCCTACTAACAGTAATTGTTTTTGTAAACAAAACAATTATGCACCCTCCTCCTTTTATATCCTTATCCTTATCCTTAGGGATTGCCAGAAATGCGCTTTGTTTAATCATAATGTTGGCTTAAGATCAGAACAGAACAGATCATAATAGATCTTAAACAAAAACACACCCATAAAAAAGATTATGGCTGACTGAATCATGGCTGAAACGCGTCAGCCTGCCAGACACTGGTCTGGAACGAAATATTGGTAACAATACACATACCTATCTGCCAACCGTGATTCATTTTAATAAACTTTTAAAAGCTTATAAGCAAAATCAAAAGTTCGATGTTGTCGATTTTCTTGACAAAATTAATAAAATGATTGACACTAATTGGGCGTTATAATTAACGTATGTATAAAGTAACATACTCGTGCTTATTAATTATAATTACCATATAAATGACTTAATAATAGAGTATGGCCTCTAGCGAGAACATTCGAAGTGTATTCCATCCGTAATTTATGTACGTCTCATGGGTCAATGGACATAATTGCGGTGTACCTAATCCTATAATCACAAGTGATTGCTTTACGTATTTATTGCGATGTAAACAACATGATGATATGATTTTAATTTAATGTCGTGTTTTCAAAATGTACTTTACCTTATGCAAAGTTGCTACGTAACTTTATATTAAAATATTAAAATTATGTATTTAAATTTTAAAGTGACTATATTCAAATAGAAAAAATGATAAAAAGGGTACTATATTTTAATTACTTGTTTTTTTTTTTTATTGCGTATTATCTACAGCCGTTGAATATATTAAATCTTCTTTCAAATTTCTTTTTTCGTATTATCCAAATGTTTAAAAAAATGATTATTTACTTTTAAAAGTTCTGAAACTGTAGTATGTAGGTGTTATTTTAATATTATTATTGCAACTTCACAAATAGCAATTCGATCTTCTCGATTAGAATTGTAATGAAACACACTAACTACTGATTTTATTGCTCGAGTCATTCAAGTCACATTTTAAGAAGATTGATGATCGCGGAAAAGTGTGCTCGTAAAATTTCAAAATATTTGATCCGATGAAAGAGCTTCTAGATCGGTTGAATGTTAATGCTGTAATTTATTTGGCTGTATCTATTCCGACGTGAACATGTGTGACGTATCTATATTGGAAGTCATGGTCTGCGGTGAGAAGATTGGTGGGAGAGAGAGGGAGGCTGGTGAATTGCGCTCTCCTAAAATATAATATGCGGTAGGTAGTTATTTGCGCACCTACTCACCTGGCGAACGCGCCAAGTGGTCAAACGCTGTTCCGTTCGGCTAGCCGCAGGATTGACTTGCGCTCCAATCATTCTACTCGTGAGTTCCACACATTACTACTGCATTCGATACATACTTTTAATTCACTCGTATTAACGCGCTCTGTTGGCTCTACCTTACAATTCAATATTTGCTTGTATTTTTTGCCCGTAATCTATTTTTTGTGTCACATTGTTTTTGGCAAGCTAATACTTTTTTTATAGTCGAGGTAATAAAGTTATCTAGCTTGTTTATTTCTTTTTTACATATTAAAAATGTAACTTGTAACAATTCAACAAGTAATTCAAAACTATGATTTAGAATTTCTATTTTTTTTTTTTAATTTTACGTGATTATTTTGATGTTCTTTTATAAAATTTTGAAATATAGTTTATCTATAATATCATAAATACTTCTTAACAATATGTGATAAAATTTTAAGCAAATATTAATTAAATTCGTAGCGCAAAGTTTCCTACTTGTCATATCGAGTTTAGTTTCGAATAGTTTTAACTTAGAAGGCTTTAGTTTATACGGGCTGACTTCACATACTTCACCTACATGATTATCTTAAGGTAAACTTAAGATACACTTGTATTATCCGTCCAATAAGCATAATAAAACAAATTTACACGACAATAATTTTGTTTGTAATTTGATACCTTGACATAGAATGAGCCTAAAGGTAAAGTAATATTGGTTAAACAAAATATATCTGTTATTAGGGTATCAAAGTATATTTGTTAACAAAATATAATAAAACAAATGAATTAATTAATTATATACGATCATTAATAAATTGTATTTAACTATTTATGCACGAAATAAAACACACTGTGTTAGGTGCTGCATAAATTCAAAGTTTACTTTCGTTGTCTGTTCGTGCTACTATTATTAGTAAAATTACAACGAAACACCAATCTCACCTGCCTGATTTGTCGATTAGCTATTTTGTTTGGAACCGTAGGTGTTCGAAATTCGATTCATGTTCAAGAAAACTGTTATTTTTTCTTCGATCCTCTGGCGCAAATCCAAAAGCTTGGTGAGCCAGGCTAATTTAAAGCGGAATGTGTCATAATAAGTAGGTATCTCAGCGTTGGATGCCGAAATGTGTGGTGTCCAGATAGCATCGCCCAGAGATTGTATGCGTTGATAGATAACTGTTGCGTTCTAAATATTACATACTACACTCGTGAAATTGAATAATGAACTAATTAAAAATAAAAAATGTACCAACGAATGGTAACAAATTACTATATACAAGCTTTATAATTTCAGATAATTTTGCGTCGTAAGTTAAAACACTTTTATTATAATTTACACTGTTTTATAACCGGCGCACCCATTTCTGCTTTTTGTCAGTAAATTCAAGCGCTGTGGCATTTTGATTTGAAGCCAAAGGCAAAGATTCTTCGAGTAGGACTTCCAACTTAACCCTTTGGGGTAGCAAAGTATCCGACAATAACTAGACCCCCAATCCTATTTGTGCAACAACTTGACCATAAACGGCAGCGACCGCTTACCGCTAGGTGGAGAGCATACTCGTTTATGGCCTCATTTTTTTAAAACAAAAAGTTACAGCAATCTATTGTTACAGGTCAGAAGAAAGTAGTGTGGCCACCAGCGCCGGAGACCAACGGTTACCACCAGCCACAACAGGTAAATTTGTAGCCATATAAAATACTTTGTACATATAGCAATGGACAGAATAGATAGTATGCAAATATAAAAGCTTCAAAATGGCGGCGGGATCTTATTTATAATTGCATGTAAATACCACCGCTTATAATACAGTTAGGTATATTATTAGACAATACAGCAACTCAAAACAACGTCTTTAGAAAAGATAATAAATTGTTTATGAGTTACCTCATTCTAATTAATGGGGCTATTTATAAATCACGCCGCGTTTGTCTGTCGCCATTAAAGGATCTAACAACACACTTACTCAAATGAATTTTAATATAAAACACGTTTATAAAATATCTGTGGCAAAGTTGCACCCTCACATCAGAACAAGCTTATAAAGTACTTTGTTATATTCATAAAAAGCATGACGTCTCTAGCACAATATCAATATCTAATATACAAAATATTACACAATATATGTAAATATGGATATTGTCCATACCAGTGACACGCTTGCGCGTTTTATGGATAGCCCCTTAGTTCAGTTTATCCCCTACAGCAGAGTCCTGCAAACTACAACAGCGCGCAGCACTCCCCAAGACAACAGCAATATTCCGCTCCACAGAACCAACCTCAATACCAACCCAACTCTTACCAAACTCCCCAAGTGCAATCCCAAAACCAGTACCCTCAGAACCAATACCCCCAGTACCAACAGCCACAGTCGCAATCGCAACCGCCGTATTGTGAAGGGCGGCGTCAAGAAGCCACAGGGCTCAGTAAGCTTATCCCTGTGGGGCCCGGAGTGACCGCGTCTCCAGTAGGCCAGCCCTACGCGCAACCCTATCACCCGCCGCAGGGCCGCTGGGCGCCCGTGCCGGCCCCTGTCTCCCCGCAGGTACTCCGAGTTCCGGATGTGATGTCACCGTCGCCTTGTCGTCTACACTCTATACTAACATTACGCATGCGCTTTTTTTCAAATGCACTTATAACGTATTTTAATATGATGGGTAATTATTTTCAATGAATATTTTTGTTAAATATATTTCAATGCAATAATTGATTCTAATAAAAATGTATTTAATCAGACGCTTAGTTTGTTCATGTTTTACATAATAATAAATGTATATTTAATACGAAAACGTTCTCTAAACGAATGCATATTCATATTTTACTCTCAATCAATACCTAGAACACTCACTTGCATATCTTATTGTCATATTTGTTATACTTCAGTAAAAGTTACGTATTAATGAAATAAAATGAATTTTCGGCAATCATAATAAATGTGGAATTAATTTATATATTATTACTTTCAGCCGGGTGGCCAGAAACCGCAGTACTCGCCGCAACCTCAGTACTCGCCCCAACCACAGTACTCTCCTCAACCGCAATACTCACCTCAACCGCAATACTCGCCTCAACCGCAGTACTCTCCCCAACCACAGTATTCGGAGCCAGTATACGCTCCTCAGAAGCCATTTGAACCCCCGCCGACCACTATTACCTTGAGGCAGCAACCTCCAGTACATCAAAAACCACCTCCGGTATTTGCTAGCCAGCCTGCAACTGCTACTTTGAAAGGTAAAAAATCGTTACAAAATACATATGCATATATTTTTGAAATTTATTAAATACTTGATTCACCAGTGAAGAAAAACATTATGAGGAAATATAGATACATACTTAGGAATTCACCATAACATTTATAAACGTATGTGAAGTCTACCAATCCACACTTTGGATCTACTAACTAACCTAACCGTTTTCATGCTGAGAGGAGACCCGTTCCCAAAGACAATAATGGATTGATGATAAAGTATGTGTTTACTTAATTTAAAACAACACAAATTGAGATACACCAGACCACGAATGAAATGTATTTTATTTATTTATAAATATCTAATTACTTCCGCGAAGTAAATTGCGATGGGACATCTACGAACATTATTTTTGTCACTTACTATTATTACAATGCACTCACGGCCAAGATGGAGGTTGGCTGTAATTCCATTACAACCAGCAATAAAATGCAATGTTTGTGTGATGTTAATAATTTAATCGTAGTAAGATTCCAGATGATTTTCGCAGTAAACCTAGATTTTAAAATACGGCAACTCTAAAACACAGTGGCAATATGAAAGCCAAGGACATTAAAATACATTAAAGCCAGTTCGCACACAAAGTGTAGATACGTAGACCGAAGACAGTATATTGTTTTTCAAATTGCTTTTTATATGTCGCGCGGTTCCTTCGAAAAGATACTTTAACATATAAAAGCTTTTATAATACACCTATCTGTGTTGTCGCCTTGAGGGACTTTATGATCCGTGTCAGCGCATAAATTGTAAAACTAACGAAATATTGAAATTATTCTTACTTTATGTTAAGATTATCGAACGCACAATAATATATGTCACTGTCGGATTCATGTCTCATGTATCTGTATGAACAGTTGAAAGAGACGGGATTTTACTATTTGCAGTTTTTTTAATTTAAAACTAGCCACCCGGCCTAGCTTCAGGTAATAGAGTTTATATTTTCTTACATTATTTCACTTTTATGCATCTTGTCATTACCTAGGTGCGAAAACTAACAATTAGAAACATCTATTTCAAACGACGACTGAATTACTACATTAATTTAATTATTTAATTTCTTAACTTATTATGTACCCAAACCTTCATCAGGAACCACACTACCTATTATTGAAATCTTAGAGAAAATCCATTCGGAATCGTATTTGAAGTTGGCCACGGATGTGTTACTTTGCTAGCATAGATGTACTATCAACACGTCCGTATAATAGCACAGATGTCTTACTAGCACGGATATAGGTACATTTCAAACCAGTATACAGAAACTGTTATAAACTAGTATTAGGAACGGTGTGTCTACAGTTGAACCACATACTGTTCTACCGCCTTCAACATACAACGTTTTATAGGTTTCGATATAAAAAATAAAGAATGAACCCTCATTTAAACAGTTTTGTCCACTTTCAGTTCTTTGGAATTTCAGAATTCTAGCCTTCTTGACTCTATCATCATTTTACATTATAATTAAAACCATAGGAGTCTAATAATTTTGTTTATAATTGTAAAATTACAAATTTTGTATGGAAAAAGTTATAGTAGGAGTAAAGCTACTTTTTGCCCACTTAAAATTTATTTAAAAAGATATCCCACAACAGCGTATTTATATTACAGGAGGCGTAAACATGCGTGGGGATCAGAAGTGGCCACCACAGTCCGTCAAGGAAGCCGTGGCTGCCGAAAATGAGGCTCGGAGGCAACTGGCCAGAGGGCCTGCTTGCAGACCACGCAAAGTAAGTGATAAAACAACTCCGTACTCAACTGGATCCATCTAAGTTGACAGTAATGAGGGAAAGCCTGATCTGATCAGAATGATTTTACCTTTGCCTTAACCTTATATGTGCTCCCAGTGCAATCAATTAACAACGAAGTAAAACCTATCTGATCACTAAATAAAAAGAGTAGAGTTTGATTTAAGTGAATTTAAATTAAATATTGGTTTATTTGTACCAATTTAATTAGTATATTTTATACTAATTCAATATGTTAATGGAAGTCCCTATATAGTATAACTATTTAAACAATTTCTCTTGAATCGATCTGATAACTAATATGTATTGTCTGATAAGTAATATGTGTAGACGAAACTTCGCATCTTATTTAATCTAAACACGACAAAATTCGAAGATTTATTACGCGGTCATAACGTAACGTTTACAATAATATAAGCGATGATGTAAGTAAATATACTACATGAATTTTGTACTCATACTCATACAGGTACACACAAAAATGACATTAAGAATATAAAAATATTGACCATAAAAGTGTGCGCAGACCACTATAACTGTAAAGTGCATGTTGTACATAAAACATCTTTATGATTCACTATACTGACATTATACATAGTTTTTCCGGTAAAACTTAAGCATATAACTGACTTAGTATCACCATTAATGACTATTAAACCCGTTAATATTGTCTTTACAATTTGTATATACCGGTTTGAAGTGATGAACTAAAACTAATGTTTAAAATTAAAAATGACAGATATGTCTAAAGTTATATATTATGCTCATAGATTATAGTTGCGAAAATAATAGAACCTTTGTTAAAAAAGCGATAAATTTCTAAATATCATTTAATTATAAACACATAAAACACAAAGCAAACCTAAAACACAATTCGGAAGAACATTAATCATAGGTTGTAATGTGCAATCTTGACCGCAACCGTTGTCTGTTTTAGCCGAGGCAATATTCGCTTGCCGAATTAGTTGCCATGAACGAGGTGTAAGCGTCCGCGGCGTTCCGACTCGCTCGGTACATGCCGGACTTATACCGCCTTGTAAGTGACGCTTCGGTCAAAGTGTGAACTTTCGTTTGGACCAGCCTCTTCTATTAACCGATCGACTCTCCGTACGGGAGACACCAGTAATATACATAGTAGTCGCGACCACCTAACGCGTTTAGATTAGGCTTCGCACTATTCTAGCATCATGCAATCACGTAATCGACTAAATCGCTTACGTCTACATACAAACATTCATTTCTTTCTTTATCTATGTAAGGCTTTCGCGTTGTAGTCAGGTGGATAATAGGCACGTGCATGAATGTCGAGCAGACGTGTTGTAGTTATAGTTATTTATCTACCTAAACTATTTAGTTGTCAATGTGTCTAAAATAAAATTAAAAATGTTCTGTTACTGACCATAGATGACTGTCATTAAGAACCTGGGGATTCAAATTACTTCAGTGAGGAATGTTTGAGATACGGATTAACGAAACTAGTCAGTGGTTGGAAATTTTAAGCCGAAGATTTGTTACTGTATGACGACAGTTCCTTAACTGTAGCGCCCACTTATTTGCTTAAAGTGTCTTTCTAAAAGTTATAGAATTCAATTACACTCATCCATTTAAAGACTGAAAGCGTTAGGTGACTAAATATGCAGTAATTCCGGTGTCAGAGTAATAGTAAAATCATAAATAATGCAGTCATCGTCAAAAACAATGTTAATTTTATGTTGCAGGTAAACAAGGACTATACTTCCTTCTTCGCGCAACACGCCCTGAACCATAACTACCCTGGCTACCGTGTTCCCCCTGGTACCCAACACTACGAAGACAACTCGGGCCGATCTTCTTATTGAAGTAGAAAGCTAGATTTACTAACAAGACCTCTCAGTAGAAACGACATTTACTTCAAATGACCAGGAAATAATCGCTGACAAAGTTAAATGAACTCGCATCGCAACATGTAAATGTCTGTTAGGTGTTTGACGTCATAGCATGCTCACGTGTGCATTTGTTGATATTGTCAATGTACGATGTGTCTATATTTTTTTTAATTTAGGGGTAAGTCTATCACAATATCAACGAGTGTATATCATATTCAAATCTTCATTACAAAGTCATAGTGCCAGGGTCTACTGGACGAAGTGTAGTACTTGTATAGACTTTAGGCGATAAAGTCTTCGAGCATGTACTGGATTGGATAACATCATTATCAGTACTTAATTTTAGTTTATAATTTATTATATATTTATGTCATTATGTAGTCAGTAAGTGTAATTAAAAAAAAAAACATAAAAATAATTATTTCATGAATACATTATTCTGTTTACAGATATTTCATATCATTTTTTCATTTTATTTATACACATTACTTATTAATACAATTGATTGCGAAAATAATTGTTATGTGCGGCCTTATATGCATATTCGAACGTACGCGACACCGCTTAATGTTGCTTTTTAACACATCTATTTATTCAATTTGAATGAATCTTCATTAGTATTAGTACTGTACATGAAACAGTAATTATTGTTATTCGGTCAAACTATACGTTAACTTAAAATATTATCGGCTATGCTTAAAGTGTATGTATCTAGTCATGAAGAGATTACTTAAATATTTTGTATATAAATTGTTAAATTATTGATTTTTATATTTCATGATGTAATTTAAATGCTAATGTAATAAATTTTTAAATAAAGACTTGTCTTATTCAAGCCCCATTATGTTCCGACCCCATAATAAATGAATAAATAATAGAACGTTCTACACGCATAATGCCACATTAGGATTCCGTGTCATTAATACCATAAACGCCCAAATAACGGGTACACACAAACCTAGAACAAACATCTCAATTGAACATTTAGATGTCTGTTTGGGCGGGAATCGAACCCACTGGTAGCTTCAACTTGTCAGTTCAGTATGGTTAATCCTACACCACAGATCGTCTGTATATCATAAGCAGACGGATTAAATTACTTATCTAGCATATTCTAATAGTATAATCTAGTAACTAGTACATTCTAAAATTTTAGTATAAAGTGATAGATCTGCCCCATACATCTTTATGCTATAGAAGCAGTGGATTTTTATTTTTGTGATTTGAAGTGTACGAGTCGAAGTTAGTTACACCAGTCAGTTATATCTACTTACTGGTTCCGCAAAGCATCTAGATATATGTATGTTGTTTGTAAATTCATGTTTCTTTTCAGGAGCAATTAAATTTCAAGCGTCAGAGGTTGACATTGTTACTTAATAGAACATAGATCATTTATAATTTATTACTCGAAAGCCGAAACATTTATTGACAAGATATATTAAATTACGTATAGTACGAATTTAATTTAATGGAAAGATACCGGCGTGTCACACGAAGCGTCCAGGATTTGAATCGCTACGTACTTTAGATTTTAAAGCCTACTAAAAACAATCATGACTTGTGTATATTAAAGAAAACATCGCATGAAAACGAATACCTCTCCATAAAGCACTGTCCCTGTGACTTACAACACTGCTGTGTAATGCGAGGCGCAACGCGCTTGCGGCCTGTACACACTAGTGTTGTACGGAAAAATCTGTATGGAATACGAGCAAACAAAAATGTTGTTTATGTCGGCGCTACCATATTCGGGGCGGACATTACGTCTGTGTATTCGTAAATGATACACAGATATTAAAAAATACAATATTTCAGTGAAACGTCGGCGCATCTTCAGTCTAGAGAAATAAGCTCCAGTTCAGTTCCACCTCCCACAACGCTAACCCGATCTGATATATAAGTCACCGCAGTCAGTTTTGTCGCTACAACACAGTTGTGTGGGAGCCGCAAGCGCGTCGCGTCCAGAATTACACAGCAGTATTGTAGCAGGAAAAGTGTTAATCAAGGTTTGTGAAGTTTACCAATCCGTGGTCATTCTTAGATAAGACTCATGTTCACCCGTTGGATAAGAGTAGGTTGATGATGATGACAAGACGGGGCTATGTACAGCAGTAATAAAACAAGAATTCGTTATCAAAACATAATTGATTTAAATGAAAAACGATTAATTGTATGAAAATATTATATTATTGTACACCATATACACATTGCATTGTGTAGAAACCACGCTGCAACATCACTATAATGAGGTGCATTCATAAATGCTTCAAAACAATAAGCCAAACTAGCCAAGCTACGTACAGTCTGTCTCATATGTACATTATGTACACTTTATAATAACGTAAAATATAAGTTTTTTTTATATAAAAGCATACAATATTGTCATCAACAATCTGATGGCATAATCGTAATATCACAGAGGTAACCATTTTATGTACAAATTTATTTTATTTGGTTACATCACAAATAAAGGAACCTAATAATTATTATTGATTAAATTGTCATTATTATACAGATTATCTTCAGATATGAATAAAGTGAGCGGACTGTGTTAATAATTGTAAAACATGTATATTGATTTCAATTTATTCTATTATTCACATTTTTTTCATTTTCCAAACATGAGCGACACCGACAAGATCTTTGAAATTACAAACGGCATAAATCAATAAATCCAATACAAAAATACCTGTTTCTTTCTGTCAAAAAATGTTTTCAAAACATTAATCTTTTTCCTCTACAACTGAATATAATATTATTTGTATTGTTAGTCAAGTAAATGCAAAACTGTCTTCAAAAGTTTCCAGTTAACTAGTCTTATAAAATTCTTTTAAGTATTCCAAATTAATAACAGATAACAAATAAAATAATAATTATTAATAAATTATTTATAAAATAATAATCACTAACATATCATCGGGGAGGGGACCCAATGATGATTTTTTATTGGCTTCACAAAAAATCTTTTGAAAAATTACAAAAAAGGTAGAAATAAAGTAATATCTGCATTCGGCCTTTTAAAATCAGAGCTTAATCATCTTTTGTTACAAACGATATGATAAGACTGTTATTACAAGGCTAAGGTATGTGACATTGACTATAAAACTCTCTATAAAAAGAACATAATATGACCAGTTAATAATATCGTCCTCACAAACTATGAAGCAATTTTTAAGCTTCGGTTAGAGGTGTGGCTGTTAGCCACACTTACAAGAAAGGCTATCAACATGGTCGTTGGAAGTAGCAAAGCATCAATTTACGACTTTTGGATAAGACTTCAGCTCCAGTCCAATGTGGAAGTGGAAGCTATAGTAATTCCTTAACATCAGTAGCCTTGTGGCGACTTCCCCTACTCGACAAGAGATGGCGCCACACGTATTCTGAATCACACTATCGAAGTTCTGTAAATACCTTGCATATATACAAACTCCGAAATGAGACTAATGGAGCACGGCCGCTCCCTAGGCGACATGAACTCGCCTGGAGGAAGATCTTCCTTTGCCAACACCTTTATGCTCATTTGCTAGTTTTCTAACATAAAAAAATAATGCAGATTTAATGTCTCAATTATATTTGCGTAAACATGTCACAGAATTATAGATAATATAATAATGTTCGTCCGTATGCTTGCTGTAGACTGGCAGTTAAGCATAAATTTCTGGGCCACCCTCCCTGTAATTACTACAAAAAACATTTTTTACATTCAAAAGGCACCAGTACTGTATTAGCAACAGTACTTACTATAGTGTACTTTCAATGTTCTACAAAATTTGCAGAAATAAATCAACTATTATCCACAATGTTATAACATATTTCTGTACTACTATTGTTTTCATATAAATATTATGTCTTGTTTTTGTTTGGTTTATCTTATAACTTATACACTGATACACTCTGATATATATGTATTAGGATTTCACACTATATGACTCAAATTTAATTGGATTATTTCGAATAAATATACTTATAACATGATAATGAGTATTATATTAAGGCTTCGGAAAGTTGATCACACATAATTTTGGATCTAAAAATGTATGGGAATACAATACCAAATTCAAGTAGTTTGTATATTTTTACCTTATTCTTCTTGATTCTTACAGGAGAAAACTCGTGTCCAAAAATGGAAAGTAATAAATTTATGAATAAAATTGTATGTGTTACACAATTTGTTACTTCAACCGGTGTTTTAATAAGCTTCATAAATCATATCATACTATCCAGTAAAACTATTTTTTGAAGTAATTTCTATAGTGTATGATTAAAAAGTTAAAACCATTTTATTAACATTTATACAACTTTGGAAATTCCTGTGACGTGAATTTAAAAAAAATATTAATTCCTGTCATACGCAGTAACTTCTCCCAACCACTGTGTAACCCATAAAACATTTTGTACTCGGCATGAAACATTTTTAATATAAAAATCTTCAAATTCAATTTAGATAGTACTAGAGGTCTAATTTCAAATATTATTTTTGATAACCAACAATATATGCAATTTAGAATATATAACTCCTAGCTTTGATTTAGGCCTGAAGCTTTAAATTTTATAAGGCACTGAAAATCCAATTTAAAAAAAGTTAATGTTTACGTTTTACACGAATCACACACAAGTCAACTGTTTCCCATCTAAAGTGATTCAAAGCTTACTTATATCAATTTAAAGCCCCCAAGACTCGTTGCAGCAAGTTTAAAATAACCAAATTAGTAAATCTTTGCACCCTAAAACCCCAACTTAATTGGGGTTCCTACATTTTGAAAAAACCCTAAATCGATAAACACCTACAATGCAATCTATTTGCCAATTACTATAGTTTTTGTGACTTTTTGGTATTTAAACAATTTTTATCGATATTAAAACATATTTATTAAAGCGGAAAAATAAGTCATTGTTGATTTTTTCTGACGTCATATTTTTTTATGTAAAAAAAAATGTTTATTTGAATATAAAAATCAACAAGGAAGATTGCTATTCTTTATCTAATAGCTTATTATTCGAAAATCTCTTGGATATGTTTGTTAATTACAACAGCCATGTAAACAATTAACAAGATCGCAAGACTCACATAATCACTAGCCAGTCTTGATATAAAATTTCTCTAATAACTATTTTTTACGACGGGAATATAGATGTATGAACATCAATAAAATACACCCATTGTTTCTGGTTTAAAAATACAGAAATTGAACTGAAAAATGGCAATACATATTATATAAAGGTTATTAAAATCCTTGATTGTACTTTCATGATCAATTTCGCAATCATAAATTTCACATGAACACTATATATCGAATCGATGTTTTGGTGTTAATCATGATATCTACAAGTGATAGGTAAATTTAAGATTTCGTGCCATCAACAGACATCCAGGTTCATTTGAAGCCGGAGTAATCGGCACATTCCAAATATATCGTGAATTCTATAAGTGATCATGACTTATAGATTTAAAACATTTAGAATTCTACGAGTGATCATTATACATACAGATTTGAAGAACCATACTACAAAACTGCGACCCTGTCGTGCTGTTATACGAGCGAGAAACCCTGTGTCTGTTGGATTGCTTGCAGCAGGTGGTACTTCAGCCGCTCTTTCGTCTTATAGCGCGGCAGGTCCAGGAGGTTGAAACAAGTGTGAGCTACTGGGAAGTATCTGTCATCCGCCACTGCCTGTATTCTGATCTGTAATAAAGTGTCAGTTATCAGACTTCACAGAGCATTTAATACATGAACATAATACATTTATCACCAGGACACTAAAAATCTTAAGATTACAATTTTCTTAAAAATTGCCATATGATGGAATATGAATTACGAGGATTACAATATGATGATCTACTTCAATAAAATTTGTGTTTATACGATGTTTAGCCATAATATTGTAAATGATCATGCATTAAGGCCCAATCAGAAACAGAACGCTACTGCACCTGTCTCACTTAAGATTCGATTATGAACTTGTACCGACCGAAAACGTTTATTTCATAATCTAAAAAGAATTCATTATATTGTAAACTTTTTACTCGGTTCACAATATACTGTTAAAACCCATGGAATTTTCTTGTACATATTTCTTCAAAATTTACGTAAATTTATGACATTTTGCCCGTGAGACAACGTCCATTTGTTAACAAGACATTGGACGTAACTATTATGTAGTAGTTACAGAGGGTCCTAAATAATTTTACAACGCTGAAAGTTTTTAAATTGACATTTACAGTTAGCAAGACATACGTTCAGGATCGCCTAAAAATATTTATAAACAGTTAATTCGTACCTTGATATCACGCATTCCTTGTATGGGAACGCGGTCGCTGCCTGTGAGGAACAACAGGAACTTCTTCTTATCCTCCAAAGGCAATTCATGAAACACTTCCCAAAACCATCTGCGAATAAAAAATTAAAGATAATTCACACTTATTCATTCAACAAGACTGCAATCTGTTATCTATATAAAAATAGCAATAAAGTGTATCTTTTTTGTATTAGTAGAGTAGCACTTGAGTATGCAGTTCCCTGATGTTTGTAGTCGCTGCAACACAAGGACATGGACATACAACTTCAAACAAAACTAAAATTCCATCTAAGGTTAAACGTAAACGCTTTGCTATTCTTAAAGACTAAGATGATCGCCTCGCCTAAAGTATAGCCAGCAACAGCACTTCTCCAACAGAAATATTAGAGTTGCTTCTTGACGGATAATAATTTTAGCCACATTAACTAATAACATTTTAACGAACTATCTGTTTTACTTAAAACAAAAAGTGAATATTACATTCAATGTAAATTATGTTGGTCAAATTTCTTAAAAGTTATTAGTAATAAGCTCTACAATACAAAGTGGATGCCCTGGTAAGAATATTGCCAAACTAAAGCGATAATATAAACTTTAGCTATTGTTTAGGTGATGCGGTAATAGCCATCATTATGTTTACATGATTATAGCGATCATTGTCACATTGTCTTCGACAAGTGGTGCCGGTGCTTTAGGATCGGTACACTTTTTACAATTACGTATTTTTATAATGTAACGAAAATCAAACATTAAAATATATTTTAGTACCTTATATTCAATTACCTGACTTGTGGATCAGTTGCCGAGTATCCGTTCTTGTATTCACAGTTAGTTTCAAAGAGATCCCAATCGTAGTCTTCATTTCCAATCACAACAGACATGAGCTCATTTGACCTAAACATTTTGATTATGTCACCGCCACACACCTAAAATAGTATTATTTTTAAATTATAACAATAAAAATTGGAATCAGGTATTGAATGTATAATAAATAACCAATGTTAAAATTCCTAATAGAAAACAATGCTGTAAATGATAAATATCAAGTAGCCGGTAGATAGACCATAGAATAAAATTTTCATGATCTATGTCTTAACAAAACAAAAAAAAAAACAAAATTCTGTAAAAAAATGTGATGGGTTGGATGGAAATAATCGGTATTAGAAAGTGATACGATGGCTAATACCTCAATACTAGGCTAGGTTTTCATATTAATAAGTACACGAACAAATTAATGAATGATGAGTATTGTTGAAATATGAAATCTGAATCTCTGCTACACATCTTTTTTTTATATTGAAAGAGTAAGAAACGTGCATGCAGGCCACCTGATGTTAAGTGGTCACTGCAGCCCATGGACAACCACGTCCAATC
>DWON01002903.1:0-19335 GCA_018251015.1 Phocides pigmalion okeechobee
ACACATTATTGGAGGCGACCATCTTAGTCCTCAAGAGTAGGAATGCATCCGCGTCCATTCTTAAATAGAACTTCTGTTTTATTTGAGATTAGACGTGGTTGTCCATGGGCTGCAGTGACCACTTAAAAATCAGGTGGCGTGCATGCCCGTTTCTTACTCTTTCATAATAATAAAAAAGTGTCATTGGATTGACAGACAGACCGGCAGAATTTTTGGTACGAAAACCTTGTTATTAGTATGTGTATTTTTTAATTATTTGAGATAGGTGTTTAGAAATTTGCCCTTTTTACGTGAAGTTCTGGTAAAAACTAATTTAATGTTTCAACGTTTTTGAACTGTTGCCTCAGTAACAAAGCTGTAGTTACGGTCGTGCTAAAAATATTAGTCGTTTTAACGACGACGTCTGAGCAAAATAATATTTTCAATATATTACGAGTACCTACGTGTAATAATAATGAAATAAGTATTAAAAAATTCAAACAATAACATCTACGTTTGATCGACGCTAAAGTTGATAAGAGGGCTGGTTGACATCTCGCGCAGAGGATTGCGATCACTATTCAGTGCGGAAATTTGGCCAGCGTTCCGTCACGCCGCATGGCCACGGACTCTTAGAATGTTTAAGTTAGGATTTTTATTATAATTAGTTTAAAAGTATTCTTTGTTAGATTCGTTCGTGTGTATATAAATTTTAGATAAGGAGACCGTCGTCAGACAAATCTTTAAAGCCTTATGATGATAAAATTATAAAGTAAATTATGTTGTCTGCCGTTTTGTACGAAATGTTTACAAAACAAAGCGTACAATTGTTTCTTGGATGTTTGAATTGGTGGCGTATTTGTCAAACACGGTAAGTGGTTTAAAATGCTAGGAAAATACTTGAGCATATATTTGTAAACAGGACATTGATATTTCCTTCAATTAATTAGGCCCGATTTATGAAAGAAAAGTTATTTTTATTTAGGAATTGCGCCTTCAGTTCTCAATGAAAAAAACAAATAAATTTTCTTTATGAAATAAATATTTATTATTTTTGAAAGGTATCAAAAATGAATCTTTAGTTATTGAAAACGTAATAATTTATCATTTAATATCGTTTTGGGAAAACGGAATAGCTTGCGTCCCGAGATTTTTTTCTGAAACAAAGGGAGGGAAACCGAAAATAGCGACGGTCCTGTTCAAAACAGGACGTATGGTCACGTTAGGTAGCCTGTTTGTTCAACAAACGGTATTATGACAGAACAGGGCGCCCGCGGTATGTGACATGCGTTGAGTACATAAAATGTATTAGTATACTATACTAACTATATAAACAGGAAGTTACAAATGTGTGTGTATGTACATACATATTTAAATTCAAAGGGTTTCACGGCCTTGGCTTTTGTTTTTTCAGCCTAAATTTGTTGATTTTTTAATTATAAATTCTTTCTTTCAATTATTTACATTTTTATCATCAGATATGCTTTAAACTACTCATTGAGTCAAAAATGTATGTTTTAAATGTATTTTTAACATGTTGAAATATGTTAAAGTATAAATGTGTTAAAATGATTTAGAGTTTTTGAGGAAAGATGTTGAGAGGTGGAAATACCTTTCGCATTAATAATTTAACATGTATTGTTACGATTATTATGCCACATTATTGTACAATAAAACAAGCTAGATAACATGCTCTTGATCAAATGCTGCATGACAGCAATGGTAGTATTTAAATACAACACTCCGATGTTAGTAGTTTTTTTTTAATGTAATGAAAATAGATTCTGTCAGTATTCAAGAAAATCTGTAGGTATAGAGTAGTCTATAGCTAGAGGGTATGTGTATCTTCGTAGAAATTTTCATTATATTCTAATTAACTACTATATACTGTATTTTCTATGGTTCTAATGTCTGCGCGTTCGGTATCTACTAAATGTTTTAATGATATTTAATTTATCAAATTTTACGGAGAAAATCTAAAATATAAAAATATTAAGGCGTTTACTTGGTTCTCGACAATTTTAGGTTTCTTATAAACTTTTACTTTAGCTAAGCTTGTTTAAGGCAACCAAAAATACATATTTGTAATGCGTAACTTTTATTACAGCAACGTACCCGTTTGACTTAACGAAGACAAGGTTGCAAATACAATCAGAGGTTGCTGCAGCTAAACATGGATTTAAGGTAAGAAATCTTGCGTCAAATGATAAGTCTTAAAAATCAAGCCTCTCAAAACTGCAATATACATAGCATATATGTAATCAGACTACGAAGGGTTAAAGACGAGGAGAGTTACCATCGTCGCCTTTAGTTTACCCGTTTAGTTATCATACTTAAAGATTAAGATGAAATGCTTCATGTAAGTCTGCTTATCCACTACATCGCTCAAACCAAAACCTCTTGAGCACGCAATAACGCCATAAAACAAATGCAATAAGAGGGATTCGACGTAGTAAAATAATTTTATTACAGCTGGAAAACCATGGGATGATCAAAACAGCAGTTGGCATAGCGAAGCAGGAAGGTATTCTGAAGCTATGGACGGGCCTGATGCCAATGTTTCAACGCCACGCCATATATTCGGGCTGCCGAATTATATTCTATGAACATTTTCGGGACGCGTTGAAGGATGAGAATGGGAAAGTGTCTTTAGGAGCTGCGTCAATAGGTGAGTCTCTTTGTGATCAACAAGAGATCAATATATGAGTTAAGATCCGATACATCCAAACGCCTTTAAAATACAGCATATTTTAATGGAGTGACCGAGTTTTGCGTGACGGCAAAATGCCTATCGCCTCTGTCATGCCTTCATGCCCTTTCAGCCTCCGCTCTGTGCTTCATATTTATTTTTATTGTGTTTAAAATCTGTATTAATAAGAAAACTTAATTTTTATTTATTTTAATCCGTAATTAATTATTCCTAATACTTCATATTTACTGGTTGGTGTTTTATTATAAATTTATTCAATAATCAACAACTTTGATATGCCATCGATCGTGCGTCTCGTATTTTTAAAATGTCAGATAATAATTAAATATTTCATAATTGTGTGTTGTTGATTAATCTTTTATTTTACTTGAAGTTTATGTAAACGTCATAATTAACAAAAATACATTGGTTATAAATACATTTAGTACAAGTGTTTTACTGTTACCAAGGGCGTTACCATTTTCCATTCCATAATGCTCACGGTACTAAATTTTGTTTGATCATATTTTGAAATATACCTCAAACGTGATATTTTTTTATTGAAAATGGTAACAAAGGAGTTCTTAGGCTACCTGATGTTAAGTGATAATTTTATAAATGTTTCCATATTTTTATTAAACCTATACCATAAATAATGATTTATATACGGTATTAAAATGGGAGAACTATAGTTCGACCGGGGAGGTACCATCGCCGCCATAAAGCATTACTTGTAGTTCGGTTGGAGAGTTGTGGTTGCCGACTACACTTTGAAGGGGGGCGACCATCTTAGTCCTTAGGAGAAGCAACGTATCTATATCTACGTTCGAGCTTAGATAGGATTTCGGTCGTGTTTGTGGTTATACGTGGATGTCTATGGGCTGCGACTACTTAACAACAGGTGGTTTGCTTGCTCATTTGCTACTCTTCTCACATAAAATAAAACGGTAGGTAAATCGTGCAGGCTACATGGTGTTAAGTGGTAGTTTTGTAAATGTCTCCTTGTTTTATTATACCTATGATAAGTCGTAGGCACATACTGACACGTACAAATGGCCTCTTTCGATCTTAAAAGCATCGTTAGTTCGGTCATTGTGCAAAATGTTCGCGGAATGTAGGGCGAGTAGGCTGAAACTTGGCATGACTTACACATTGAGAGTTTTATAACTGTCAAATTCTTAAAGATTACTTTGAGGTATTATTATTTATGTCTGAATTTAACGCACGATTATAATTCTTAAAAATTCAACTTTCTAAATTTTAATGTTTTATACGATTTAAAACTGATATTATCGCGAAATTCATACAATATGTTATGCCGTTACATAACATGATGTACTCACGACCAACGATTTTTGATTTTTAATAGCCGATATTTCGAACCAGTCGCATGGCTCGTGGTCACGGTGAATCTGCGATGGCGGGAGGGAAACTGTTGTTGTCTTTTTTAAATTGAATGTTTTACACTTCGTAGAATTAATATAATTCAGTTATTAATAAGTAAATAGTTAACCGAGTAACAATTAATTAATTGTGCGATAAACAGATGAGTTATTTTGTTTTCCTCGTACGTAATATCGTCGCGCATAGAAATCATAGAAAATGATGACCAAGTATGTTTTGTACTATTAATTAATAGTTATAAATTACACACAGCATTTATTTATGTTGCCACCTTTTCCATTAAGGTTAATACAGACGACCGCTTTTAATCTCTCACCGATTTGTGTCGACCGCTTTTTGTCGGTGAAAGTCGGTGCCGAATTTTATGTCGATTCAACGGACACACCCTACAACTATGTATCATTCTCGTATGTTTATCGTGATTCTCTTTTTGTTGACAAAAATCTGATTGAGTTATCTATATTTGCTTTCATTACCTAAGGTCGATTTTTGTGGGATCTTTGCATAGTTATATTGCAGTCTATAATGTTTGTGACAGTGTAGTGTAGGATCGTATAGGCCATTTAATGATAATATGTAGGTTTGATAGGAGCCTATAGATCCATAATCAAACTAAAAGAAGACTGACGTTCTAACTGAGGTCCATAGATGCTGTTTATTTAGTTTTAGAGTTTAAAGAGATATAAACTATCAATTAAATGTGAATTAATTGGCTTGAAGTCCTACAGGTGGGCTGGCGGCGGGTTCGCTGGCGCAGTTGATCGCGTCACCGACTGATCTGGTGAAAGTGCAGATGCAGGCCGAGGGTCGCAGGCTGTTGCAGGGGAAACCGCCGAGATTCGCCAACTGCAGACAGGCGTACTCCATGCTGTACGCTGAGAGCGGGATTTTAGGGTTTTGGAGAGGTATGTAATCTTAGCAAGCCGCATTTTGTTTTAGTAGTGTGCTCTATTAAAATCTGTGCAATATTTCTATCGTCTTTTCATACATCGATTCATCAGACTTTAGGTGTCCACTGCTGAACATAGACCTCCCCCAGGTGCCGCCACTCGGACCGGTCCTGTGCCCTATGCATCCAGTGTTTCCCGCTAGTTTTATCAGGTCATCGGTCAACCTGGTTGGGGTGTATCGTCTATGCTTGATACAAATATTTCACAGATAAAAAAATTAAAACAAATGAAGTAAGGCTGGAACGATGGAATTCAAGGCCGTAAAAACTTATTAAGAAAATTGTAAAACAACGTGATTTAGCTATTAGAAGCAAATTTAATATGCCAATTTATTTTATCTGCCAATTACTTCTTGATTGTATCCGCACTATCGTACCGATACGGAAGCCCCTTAATTATTCCAACCTAGTTGTTTATTTGGCGTACCAAATTCTATAGTCTGTAGAAAATATTCAAAACATAAATTTGAGTATATTCTTTTTATCGAACGAGGCTATAGAATAGAAATTAATACACGTGCATAAAGTTACTAAAGACAACATTTAGAAATGAAGCAATGTACAAATCTGTTAAGTTTTGGACTGCTAGTGTGCATATAATTTTATTCACGCCAATCAGCATTTCCTTTAAGCGGACCGTGATATTCAAATATGTGGTCACTAAAAACCCTAAATTATTATTTAGAAAATTGGTCTATAGTAAAGGGCTGGTGTAAATTGTCGTAACAAGTAGTTAGTCCTTTAAGAATACATACATACATATGTTTTGTGTAAATTTTTTTTTGCAAGACTAACATATGTACCCAAAAATGTAAGAAGAGGTATGTCTGACGCTTAATTCATGTAGTCATATATTTTTAGTATTATTAGTATTTTTATCAATACTGTTTTCATAGGCGCTGTCCCAAACGTCCAAAGAGCAGCTCTTGTGAACATGGGTGACTTGGCGGCATACGATTACACGAAGCAATTCCTGATGCGAGAATTCGGCATGGCTGACAACGCTGTGGTTCACTCTGCTGCCGCGTTCGCCGCCGGCTTTGTTGCCGCAGTGATGGGTACTCCAGCAGACGTGCTCAAGACAAGGCTTATGAACCAACCAGTCGGGCCTGACGGAAGGTAACTCTTTTTACATGTCAGACAAGTAGGATTGATTGACTGTTTGTTTGATTGATTGATTTGAACGGGAGCGTACACCTGATGTTAAATGATCTCTGCAACTCAAGTGACGAAAGTAGGTATATGAGATTACACATAGATGCTTCTGCGGATTAAGATTCTTCATAGTAGTTTGTGAGGGAATATAAAACGCTTTCTATATACAGTTTCACACTACGATTCCTTGTAAACCGGGTGCTTAAATAAATGCGTACACAAATATCCACCATTACTAACCGGCCAAGCCAACTTGATGAATGGGTGGAATGTGATATAGCCCCTTAAGCACTACGTTTGTTTTAGTACCGTTCGCTGCATCGATTCGTTCAATTTCACAATAAATATTTCTTAGTATCATTCACTTTATTTTTATTATTATATTCAAGTTGAAATTAATATGGGGAAAACACACTAAACACAATCCACTACCTAACTACACCTAACCTACACTAAGTATAATGGCGTATATATCAATGCATATCCTATGAACAGAAAAAAATAGGAGAGTAAATGTACGACAATACAAATAAAATCAACACGTACTTCACCCCATAACACAGAATAACTATGATCATCATCAGAATAACTCTGACTCTCACGGATGTTCGCTGAGCTAACATAGATTAATAGTTAAAACTCATCAATAAAGCAGCATATTCTATGCTAACCTTTGTATAAAGTGCTTGTGAATTATCGGGCTTTACGACGGAGGCTTGTCAATAAATAACTAATCCTACAGAAATCGATTCGGTAACGATAAGGTACCTAAATATCCATGTAAACTCTTATAGTGACGGTCGATAACAGCGGTTAAAGGTTGTAGGAGGCCTTATGAGGGGTTATTGTGTATGAGGGATGTCTTTGTAATTTAAGGGGATCACAAATGTTCCAAAAATGAGACCTGAACATAAAAGATTAGTTAATTAAAGCTATGTATTTAAAAGATGTGTTATTCAATCAGCAAAACTTGACCAAATTCATATGCGACCCCACATGGATTGGACCCCTTTCGTACAAAAAACCCTTCCTAAATAGGTATATGTCGTAAAGAATTATTTTAAACATAGAAACATTACGATAAATTCTTCGTCGAAGTCGGTTAAAAAGACAAGTACACAAAAACCTAGACACTAGATACGGAACAGAAACTGCAATTCACTGATTAGGTTTCGATCTGGTTGAATATTGAATCCGAAACCCTTTGCTTGTTAGACCGGTATGGTGGTCCAAAGCAGTCATACTTGTTATTTCGACTTCTTATCTAAAATATTACATACGTACGATCTTGATTTTATTGACGGCAAATCTATTCCTAAAAGTAGTAAAGGTTGGCTTCGGGTTAGCAAATATTATAAGGATCAAACTTCCAAATCTAAACTAAAAACCTTACCTTTATAATTATTATGCCTCCTTATGTGAAATTTTACGTAGGTACTCGTATACCTATATTTATTTTTATTCATGGCCCTGTGAGTAATACCAATAAATGTTAGAGATAGTATAGAACTTTACGTTACCGATAGCTTAATAATTTTACTTAATACATTTAATACAGTTTTATTAAGTTCATAGAATAAAATATCCAAACCTCCTAAAGTCGCTGTCACAAACTAATACCAAAGTTTACAAGTATAATTAAGGTCAATACATACCTATCAAGCGCAGTCTAAAAGTAGAACATCGATCTAAAAATACATACATGTTCTATTTTAATCGGTTTTAATCTAGTTACGGAATGGCATAACAGCTGACGAAGATGAAAACAGAAACTAGTGAGTAACTAGAATTAGCTACGCGTGGTAAGTTTTAATTATTTTGAGTAGATAGATAAAAGTAGGACGAGATTGTATACGATAACTGTTTGGATTGCTTTCTGTTTCGTATGTTTGATCTTACTTTTGATTAAAATTGAATGTTTACTAATAAGTATAGGCATACATGGATACTATTAGCTTTATTTAGTATTAAAGTCAATTTCCATAAATTATTAGTTTACAGCAGTAAGAAAATATTCAGTTAAAGACATACCGACAATATTAATAATATCATATCAAAGTTTGTGTTTGAAAGTTGGATTGAAACAAAGGTGTCTTAAGGTACATTTACTATTGAGGGACCCTTATATCCCTGTTTTATTCAGGAATCCACAAGGCTAGTTACTCTATATATATAACCGATATTAGATCTGGTTCAAAATATTGAGTCAGTTATAACTTAAAAACTAATATGATTATTATTTTTATTGTCAATTTATTAGGGTCCGGTATTAAACACTCTGATTTTTCGTAATTTTGTTCGCATAAAATTATCACTCGTTCTAACGGTGATAGAAAACATGACGATGCCTGCATGACTAAGAATTCTCCATAAACTTCTCAGAGGTGAATAAAGTCTAATCCGTACCAGGAAGTTGGACTATTGTTCAAATTTTCTCATTCTGAGAAGAGACCGTGCCCATCAGTAAGAGAGTAATTGTGTAATGGTGATTATAATATACGCGTGAATTTCTTTTTCAAGACATCCTATAATCTAAACAGGTTTATGTAAGGTAAATAAGTAGGTGAGTATGTTGCGATTTCCATACTCGCAGTATCACAATCAAAATCAATACTAACACGTGACGTTCATCGATGTTTTGTTTAGGCGCCTACTTGCAGACGTGGGAGGCAATGAGTACTAGCACTCCACGTAGGTTGTAGCTGTACGTAGCTCGGTCGAGGTCACGCAACGGGGTCAAAGTCGCATTCGCAACGCGCACGCTCAGACCACAATTCGCGTCCTTTTCCTTTCGTTTCAAATCTCTGTCAATGATTTTAGTTCTATACCCCGATAGGCGTATTGAAAGTGAAATGTGCGAGATCTACGTCATCCACCTACACGTTGTATCCGATAGTAGGTACCTATGTCAACGCGCTGTTTATTGAGTGATGCTAAGTATGGAAAATAATGTAGGTCAAATAAACGACTATGTCTACTGTTGACCTAATAACAGAATTTCATACTTGTTCTTATACGGGCATGTAACTTATCATGACGTTTTTATTTAGTACGTAGGAATAAGTATCTTGGATTTAAATATTACGTTTTATTATAATTTTATGTTGACTTTCTAATTTAAAAATAAGCATATTATACTAGTACAGTATTGGCCAGTTTTGTACGTAAGACATACTTATCAAAATAACTTTGTTTAGGCTTTTACTTATATGGAAACGTGGCTGATCCTACTTTTATGAAGCCATGACTTAAATGATTAATAAACAAGTTTTTTAATATAGGTACATATTTGTTTGAAAGAGAAGTTTTTACATATCATTTACCACGCAGGTCAAAAGACAAACGATAATTATTAAAGCGTAAATATAATAAAGTGTTGTAAAAGTTAATAAAGAAAACACTATACTAACCTACGCACAGTTAAGCGTGTTATAACAAAGTATTCCTTCGAATATTCAACCTGAGTAACAAGGCGGATTTGAAGAATGCGGTCGCGGCTAAGTCCGTCTCAGTCATGTTCTCTACCGTAATATGGTCGCATTCATGAGAGTACAAACGACTGTAGTCAGCTGTTCGTATAATTTTACCCGTTGAGATGTTTAAATATAGAAAATATTACAAGATTTTGATATTCTTATTCTATATTTCAGTGAAAATGGTAGATAAATGTTAATATTCGCGTGAAATTTTAAAAACTACATTTATAAATACTATTTGTACTACTTGTCGATTTCTTATTTTAGTGAAAAGCGATTAGCTTATGTAGATACATTCGACAAGTTGTGGATTATTTTACAGTAACCTGAGTATTGTTTGTTGGTTCTCGATATTGGCCAATTAAATTCGGGCAGGTGTTAACCCTGGAATTAGTGACTACCAAAAATCCATTTCATATACTATGTACGTAAGCATTTCTTACCATAATTGACATGCCATGACTAAGGATGGCGAATGTGAGAGGGGTTATGAATTCATTTCCATCATACAAGAATTTTCCCTTTAACAATTATAAAATCATTGAAAATCTTTCACACAACAAATATGTTGATCTAAAAATATTTAACGTTAATTGAAACAGAACTTCCCATTCGAACAATTTATATCATATCACTATTACGCATTACACAATTTGAAACAAGGAAAATAATTTTATTTCCCGTAGGTATATTGTATCCTCAAGTCGCTAAAAACAAAATGTATAATATTGATTGACGAGTCTAAATATAATTTAATCAAAATAACCCATTTTTTTTTTGTACATTTTAAATTAATTTTTGTTTCATTTACAGGGGCACGCTTTACCGAGGCATGATTGACTGTTTGCAGCAATCAGTGAGAAATGAAGGCATTCTATCTCTGTACAAGGGGTTCTTACCCCTTTGGATGCGGTTGGGGCCGTGGGCGCTTATAAATTGGATAGCATTCGAAAACATCATGCTAGCAATAGGGGGACATACTTTTTAATCATCCGTTATTTAAGGTTTCTTGGATGAAACTGAATACTGTTTATCTTGCGCCGAAATAACATTAAATGTAATTTAATGTAATATAAACTGTAGTTAAATTTTCTCGTGGTAGAATGGTGCTTTGAATTTTTTTATGTTACACCTTTATAAATATTTTGTATTATCGTTTGTTTGACCACGATAACTATAACAAAGTAAAATTGTATAAATTACTGTAGCCTACGGGAATAATATGCATTGGTAGCAGACGTTTTGTTTTTTGTATAGAATGTTATGTCATTAAACTTATTTTTTTTGTTGTATATGAAATTGCATTGTTTTAAAAACAATGCAATTTCATATAAAGTAAAAATAAGATTAATTTCTGTCTAACAGTAACATATATTTCAGAACTATTTCGATGTATGTGGTTGTAAAAGCTTTTTTCTTAATGACTTACTATTATTCTTTTATTGATTTAAAATGAATGTAATTTTATCCACCTACCTGATTAGGTATTCCTTGAAAGATACTTTTTTCTTTTGTAGGTTTGTTCTAATTTTTTTGCCAATTTCTGTACTATGTGTTAATGGTAGATAATGTTTCATAAAACACAGTTTTCAATAGATTACATCACATTTACAAAGTATTATAGACGTTGAAACGAACTTATGTACCATTTTGGTAAACGATTATTTATTTATTATAAATTTTGCGTGTTAAACCTACAGCAGTATTGTGGTAAATTGCTTTTTTAATAAAAATGCTATATTTTTATTATGTGCAGTTATTAAGGTGCTATTTTGTATTCATATATATTTTTATACGGCAGACAAACTGTCAATTAAACCCTGTGTTACAAAGATTTATTTTGAGTATATTTCAGAAACGAATATTTGGATATTAATTATTATTTGTCTACGTTGCATTAACTTCATTATTCCTCTTATCTCTGTACCAAAATTAAATAGCAATATAATGCGACTGAAGAGCGACTGTTTCACCCTATATTACGAATATACGTAGTTATAATGTACATAGGCATATTATGAAATTCTCATACATATTGTAATTATAAAGAATCAAGTTAATTTTACTGTCACGGAGCGCACACGCGAAAAATCCCTGTGCCTTGTGTCCATTATAAACGATCAAACGACAGAAATTGAATAGGTGAACGATAGCCATAAAATTTATGCACGCTTCCGTGCTTCACAGAGTATAGTTTAAAAACATCCGACAGACGGCTAAATCATTTTTCCATCAATATGAAAAGTTGCACGCCTAGCCCAATTTGAAAGACGAAGAACCCAGGAATGGGACGTACGTAAGAGTGCAGCTAACATAATTCGGGCTGTTTAAATAATTGTATTATGTCAAATATTACTTTAGTGTTCCGTGTATCCATAAATAAGTCTCACATTTTTCATACAAAGATAGGAGAATTAGAATCCAAAATATACAGGAAAATATACGAGGACAATACAATGGCAATGTTTTATAAAAAAAGGCGATTTTATTTTTATTTTGCCGTGTGATTTATTTAACTAGTCGAGTGAATGTGATTGATGGATCATTTAATTAATTAAATTGTCTTCAAAGTAGTAATAGGTAGTTTGTTTAATCGGGTTTGTAGTGTAATGGGGAGTAGGCCAATATATAGTTCTTCATATAACGAGTGTTATCGTTAGTTAATTATAATATGATGTACTGTACCATATTATGTAGTGCATGGCAGCGCCATCTGGAACATTTAAAACGACATATTCGTGAAACAGTGGAATTCATTTCTTTTCGCGCCACGTGGCGTTAATAATCCTTTAAATTCTATTTCTCTTGAAGACTATAGTTACAATTTTAACAAAGAAAAATAATGAGGTAAACTACATGTGATGTGTTCTTTGTATTAACTTGAATGATTTGATATGATAACAATTGGTTGATTTCATGTAACTTACGATTTTTAACTATATACAGACTTGCCACTAATTTGTTTTTTACGTGAAAATAGCAAATGCATGGAATCGAACTCACAGTCCATATGAAATAAAGGTTTTAGATACCCAAGAACTGTATATGTTGTAATCAAGTTCAAATAGAATTATGTCCTTACTGAGGTCAGCCACAGATGCCTTTTACCCCTAAAGATAAGTTCAGATGACTTGTTTGACTGTTTACTTAATTGCAGTGACTGTTGTCAATAACTACTGCATACACTTGAAATGAAGCAATATCGTTTGTACAGTATATAGATACATATGTGATATTAATGGCGGTTAATTTGATGTAGAAAATTATAATGGTTTTAATCCAGGATGATCGCAAATGTTTACTAAACAGCACATTCACTATATTTGATATTCATTAAGTTTATGTAAATACCTCGTAATGAAATAAAATATTTGAATTTATATTGGAATAAATATATAAATCTATAAAATTTAATACTTATTTGGTTATAAGCATTTAATGTGCCTATACTGATATACTTGCATGTTAAGAAGGGTTGGTGTTAGTATTGTTAAATCCGTTTCTATTAGAATCCAGATTATTCTAAATAACATATTTTAATTCTGTACACAAATTCATTTTTAGAATTAGTTCTAAACAAGTGATGTTAATAATTAAGTAATATTATTTTAGATTGAATATATTCTTTAGAGAGCAGATTGTGTAATGTGAAGCCACTTCAAATGTGATGTTATTAATTACACTTAGATATTTAATAAATTATTGACTGTTGAACAATTCTTGAGTTTCATTTTGTATTTTCTCTTAAATATAATCAATTAGATATATGTTATTTAACAATTTCCCTGCGCTGTACAACACTGATGTGTATTGCGGGTCCAACGCGCTTGCGGCTTGTACACACTTGTGTTGTACATGCAAACCTGTATGGATTACGGATGTACGAAAGTGCTGCTTACGTCGGCGCTACAAGACTGGGGCGGACATTATATCAGTGTATTCGTAAATGATGATGTTAAAAACACAATATTTCAGTGAATTGTCGCCGCATCTTCAGTCTACAGAAATAAGCTCCAGATTAGTGACGCCTCCCCCAACGCTCATCCGATCATATTAGCGCCGAAGTCAATGTTAAACTTGCATATAACCTTGTATAGTACTACAGAACTGCAACATGACAACTGACTTGGGTACTGTTTGGATTTAGTTTAAATATCAATTAGCTTTAGTAAGTATTGAACATCAAGTTGTCTCATACACATTTGTGACTTCAACTAAAACGAATATTAACACAAGATTTGCATCATAATTTTATTATTGTATTTAGCCAAGTTTAAATGGTAATATATTAAAAATAAAAATGATTGAATTATCATCACCAAATATTGCTAGTTATGGGGAGATAGGGTTATCCGAGCAAATCCAATAAAACACAAGACTACAATATTAAATTTATTAGTAAAAAATATTATACATCTTCCACAATATGGAGAATCATAACTTAACTATTTAAATATTTGATTATTATAGATTATAGCACTTCCGATTTCTTAAAACCTGCCTTCATACGCTTACTTGTCACTACAGCGAGAAGCACAATATTAAGACATTGTATTATACTCATTACAAAAACCAGATCGACCAATCACGATGTGCGTTACATACGTCCGTTCAAACTATAATTAATGTGTATTTAATATACACATATTGTATTATATTGTGGTGTAAAATAAAAAGGGTATCCGACCGTCTCTTACTAGAAAACGTCACATAACTTGACCCAAGATGGCGTCTACTGCGCATGTTAACACTGCGTTGCCATGGTAACACGCGGTAAACTCACCCGCGCATTCATGCTCGATTTTTTCAAATTATGAACTCTGACCAACCTGACAACTGACAAGAACTCGACAACAAAGATACCGATTATATAGTTTTCGAGTAATTAAACAAATCTTATTAAAGAAATAGTAAGAATATTCTTAATACAGCCAAATATTAATTACGTTTGTAGACTTTGAGTATAAATAAAAAATATTGATATATGTTAATAATATAAAATCGTTTAGGTCTTGTTCGTGACAGTAATAGTTTTTTAATCAAAATCGATTAAATTATAGATCGATCGATTGCCATTACTATAATTTCATCTGTCAGACTTGTCAGTCCATCAATTTAAAAATCGATCACTTCGCAGGCTCTAGTTATGTGGCTTAAACTATATACGCTAGCGGTCTATTTAAATTACAATTTGAATTTAATTACACACGATTAAAACTCTATCAGGTATGCATTGATAAATAGTAATTTTGAGTACATTATAATAACAAAAATAAATATCTATATTGGATCAACGAGCACTCAAAGTTATTTAATTTCAAAAGTCTTGACTATATTGTTATACGCTAACTAAGTACAATGACACGGCGAGTGCCACGTGATTCTTATTCCAATTGGAGGTCAGTACGCACTGTTGTTCGGTCTCGGTCAGTTTACGCTTTAGATGCTAAATAACAATGTTGGCCCCAATAGTATATTATGTCCAAGTAACATTGGCCCCAATATTCATGCCAACATTGGTAGTTGGATGATTTGCATGGGATTTTTCAAAAATATGCGCCAATACCTCGGTACATTCATACATTGGGACATTTTTCAACTTGCCATATTTCAGGTGATACTACGTTTCTGTTTATGATCCAATGTTAAGCTCTTTTCTTATTTCACAAAGTTCGGTAAAAACTTTAGATTAATTGTATTAGTGCTTCTACAGTGCAAATTGATACAATAAAATAGACGACACTAAATGAGATTGGGGACATTGATAAAAATACGTATGAAGTATTTAAAACAAAGTTTGAGCCAAATATATATTTTATGTGTATTGTTGTACGACAAATCGATAATATAATTATTCGATTACTGACGTAATAATATTAAGCATATGCGCAGCCGACCGATACCAGACATTAAAGCGGGGGACCATAAGAATGTTATTTACTAGTAGCTGTAGTCGCTACCAACTACTTTGTCGCTTATAATACATTAAATTTTACGTTAAACATTCATTTATTTTAGATATTCTCATTTACTGCTCCATTAATCGGTAAAACACTAAAACGGGTAACAATTTTTTCAAATTAACACATCAAAAGCTGTAAAAAGCATAATATAATATTAATAATACACGAATATTATATATATTGTTCTAAAAATCCTCGCTGTACATTCGTCTATCAAAAACATCGCCAATATAAAACGACCACCGGAATAATAATATAAAATATATGAATTTCACGATTTGTGCGAACAAAAACACACAAATCCGCGATCTGAGCCTATATCTAGGGAGAGCTAAGCTTTATCGGGACGCTACACATAGGTATCCTAGGTGACTACGGTACCAGGTTACACTTGTCTGTATACAAATAAAATATTGGAAAGTAAGACCAAACGAACTTAAAATCTACTACTTAACTAACATGTAAATGGTAAATATTTAAAAAATGAGCATTATACACTAATAAGGGGATAAATAGTGGTCATACGTTAAAAAAATCACATTGATGGGGAGGGCGGTTGCCAATTTTTGTCGCAAGAGGCGCCACTGATACATATATGGACATTCTACATACTCGAGCATATTGTAAACTCCCACAATCCTGACAGATGACACGAAAATGCAACTGCAAAAAATACTATATTATAATAAGGAAATAACAACATCATTTTAATACAATAAAATGTTTACATTTATTGATATTGAGGATCTTAAATTACAATATAACATAATTAATTTTAATGAATGATACTAAGTCTATAAGAGTTTGTTTACAATAGTAAAAAAATCAAAATCTGTTGCACTTGTGATCCGATTGATTGCTGATAAACAGATAACATAACAATGTTATCTGTCAGAATGGTCAAATTTTATCATATAATCTGAGCATTGCACTTTTAACGTGACGTCAATGTGACATATCGAGTCATATAATCCAAGGCGCCTTTACACACGAGTTTAGCACCGCCCTCCACATAAATTTTATATCATGGGGAATTCAGCGTATAATTATAAACGAGTTGATCCCACTCGAACATTTAATTACTAAAGCATATATTTCAAAAACTATAAATAACTTTCTGGCACGTAAACGAGGACAAAAATTACTTCCATCCAGCAAATGTCAAGATAAAAACAAAAAAAATAATTGAGAAAAATTAATAAATTCGTCACAGAACACGAAAACGATTACACGGCACATCATTATATTTTATATTTTTGTACTACCAAATGTCGTATGGAAATCGAGGCAGTATTTCGCGTCCAATGTCAAAGCTGTTTCTTGGTTTACCTAGTTAATGTGTATGTAACTGCGCACATATAAACAACATTAACTCATCCACGTAATAAAGTAGCTGTAGGACATAAAGCACCATAAACGCTTCAAACATTATAATAAAATCAGACTCATATACCCGGGCGATGCCTTGACTACCTCCAACACGGTATAGTTTAAAAGATTCTCGTAAAAATGCTAAAAATATTGCACACTTACACACTATGTAGCGGTTAAGATAAAATATAAATCAATTATAACATAAATGCAAGTCTATAAAACGATATTGGAAATAATATATAGTATTTTATTTACTAGGTTCTTTTAGTATTTTTTCTCAAAATTCTATGATTTTTGAGTACATTTTTACATGTTAAAAATTAAGCAGTTTTTTTTTTGTTAATTTTATATGCATTTTCGCATACTACACATATACTACACAAATAAGTTTTTTTTATATTGTTTATTCAAATTAGTTAAATTTGAATACATCATACATCAATGTCAATCGGTTTTATTGACAAAACAAACTTTACTGCTAAATATTGTCATCTTTTGACGACTTATTGTCAAATGACAGATTTTATGATAAGCAGGGTTTGTCCAGTGGGAACATTCCATTCTTACAGGTGTCCAATTTAAGTTAAGTACCTGACTTGCATTTCCAATTGAAGTTATATGTGTATTACCATTCTTGCCTTAGTGAAGGCAGAGATAAGGAAATCTGTATTCCGGAGTGTTGTCTGTAGTTCTCATAATTATGTGAAGTCTGCTAATGCAAACGAGGCCACCGTAATAGGCCATAGCGTAATCTCTCATGCTGAGAGGAAGTTGATGAGAAAACAAGGAAAAGTGTATCCTGGACAATTCACACTAAAATTTTCAAAGATGTGTGAAATCTACCAAACCACACTTAGCTAGCATGACCTAACTTTCCATCCCGAGAGGGAACCTATGCTCAGCCGGGGGATAATGGATTGATAATGATAATGAGAAGCCAAGGAAACTTTCATTCCAAAGAGTTCTCTACAAAGATCGCAATCGTTTGCGAAGTTTACTAACCTATACTTGACCCCCAAGGTGGAATACGCTAATCATTTTTAGTCTGAGAAACCCATGCCCAGCAATCCAGGAATTGGATTGATAACGACGACTTTGATGTCAATGATTGATATTGATAATAATGATGACTGTGGATACCGAGAACAAGCTAGAGGACAATAAAAATAACCTTTATTTCCAATATCGTGCCATAAAACAGAGCAAATGCCCTTCGGGTACCAGGGGACAATGGAACGCGTGCGGCGGTCAAGGCGGGGCGCGGGCGTGAAACAAAACCGTGGTAGCACACAACACAATCGAACGGTAGAGAGGCAAGCGCGCGGCCACTACGAGTGGTAGGCCGTCACGTACGAAGCTGGGAACAGACCGCGGCGGTGGGCTATCTCGCCCTGGAATGAAAAAAAATACAAAAAGATTAGCTATGTTTTTGATGGACACATTTATACATAATATGTTCACACCCCTTTTAATTTTGCTTCTTAAGAGTGATTTCCAAAAAAACGCTGATACTGCTTAAACTTTCTAAAAGAAACTCTGTATATCAATTTCTGTATTTATAGTTGTCTACTTTACTTTTACATTCTATTTAATTCATTTAATAATGATTTTTGTAACTATATCAGTAATCATCTTCCTAGTACACGAAATGGGTGTAAAAAATTATCTAAAAGTAAATGGTTAAATAAATGATTCCGAAAACCGGATATTCTCTCACCTGCCACCAATGTTGATCGGAGCGGTCGGTGACGGTGATGACGTCACCGCGTCGGAACTCCAGCTCCCCAGCCTCTTGAGGCGTGAAGTCATACAGCGCCTGGACTAGCATCTGTAACCAAGTCGTATCATAATCATTGTGAGTAACATCGCATGAGCGTGCAACCGCAGGTATGAATAGTCCTATTTGAGATTGTATGTAGATATCTATAGGCTGTAACTAACTCTTAACATAACTAAAAATTGATGTTAAAGACATTTTATTAGAGTGACCAGACTTGCATCGTCAGGTGACTAACATTCTCTTCTCACATGACACAAAAAAGTATAAATACTAGTACGAAATATAATGAATCAAAGGACTGCACAAATGGAGGCAAGCCTAAGTTTAAATGCCTGGGTGGCCTTAAGCAGCATTAAAAATATCGGTATGAAAAGTTGGAAGTAGAGAAACAAATGAACTGTAAGTATTTACTTAACCAGTATTTACTTAAGACTAATGCCTTTTACAGTGAAAGAGATCATCGTAAGACACATGTGCAATGTAAGATACAGGTGATAGAGCCGTTAGAGCTCGCCCGGGGCGGTACCACCGCCACCCTCATAACCCGCCGTAAAGCAACATGTTCT
>DWON01002904.1:0-19334 GCA_018251015.1 Phocides pigmalion okeechobee
TTGAGATTGGACGTGGTTGTCCATGGGCTGCAGTGACCACTTAATATCAGGTGGCCTGCATGCCCGTTTCTTAGTCTATCACAATAAAAAAAATAATAATAAAAAAAAGGGTAAATTATTTGCTTTCATTTATAACTTATAATTATACTTGTTATTCCTTTTAGTGTGTAAAACTGTTAATATTAGTATATTTTATTCACAATGAGTAACATGAATTTTTTGTTTATTTCCCGTTCCATTGAAAGCCTCGTTTCGTTCCATCTCATTGTCAAAGTTTTTGCATAAAAACTTTTTAATAATGTAGTTTCTTCAACCACTAAACACACATAAACATGCTAAGATGTTAAAAGGAAATCATAAAATACATGACGTCATCGGGAGTTAACATAAAATACCTATCAGGCGACCAAATAAAAATATGTTTATTTTACAAGCTTGTTTTGTTCAAGCTTGTATCGTAAGAAACAGCGTTAGAAATATAACAATGCCTGCTACTTTTTAAGCGTCAAAGCTGAAAAAGGCCTTTTCCCTCATTTGGGAGAGGCCTGGAACCATACGCCACAACATGGCTTCCCAGTACAATGTAAGCGACGAGCAAGTAACGAGCTAGTGGCAAAAATTGTACGACGTGGTACTTTATGGGTTTTCAATAAAACCCATTAAAAATACTTTTATTTCTGAAGTAAATTATAATAATTAATTAGGAATAATTAGGGACACCGAAGGCAAGCCGATTCGGCAGAGGATCAGGTGGCCTGCATGCCCGTTTCTTTCATAATAAAAATAATAATTAAACACCGTTAGCGGACACTAGACAACTATACCAAGTCGAAGAGCTTTAACTGTTGCCGTCATTATATTTGTTGGTATTGAATAAAAATATTTTAACACACACGATAGTTTTTTATTTATTTTATTTATTTATTTTACTGCACATACAATATTTTTTATGTAAATCCATTCTGAATTATCATAGCATATCATACCTAAGTTTAAGGCAGCTAAGCCGATCAATTAATATCATCACCGTCAGTTTCGGCGTTTCGCCGTGACCACGATCCATGCAACTGGTTCGAAATATCGGCAATTAAAAAGCGTCAATCGTGAGTACCCGTTATGTAATATAATGCATTGATATATAACTTTTTTCTCTTTCTTCTTTTTCTTCTTCAGCCCGTGTCAGTATCTTGTTAGAAGTAGACCTCTCCCAAGGCGCGCCACTGAATCCAGTGTTTTATACAATTTTAGTTATTTTCAATTTTCCATGTCATTTTAGTAAACTGAAGGTGATAACAAAATATTACTCACATGAGCAATACGAAACAAATATGGCAGTGTATATCGAAATCTCTAGTCATCATAAAATCTCATTCAACTCGGGATCAGAGGGAATAAATTTTGATGAAAGGGTTCCTTTTATCGGTGACATGTTTAAATGAATGAATGGATTCTCATCCCTCGGAATAACTGCATGTAAATACCATTGAAATATTGGGGAATGGGTTATTTTTTTGTTATTTCGTGTTTTTGCTTGAATACACATTTATACCTTTCATTTTGTTTATGTGCTCAATAAATTTCAGAGTAACAAAGACAATATTAATTTGATAGAACAAAGGGAGTAAGGCATTTTATTTTTAGACATTTTTATGTTTCAAAAGCAAACAAGCGTGCAGGTCATGTAATGTTAAATGGTCTCCGTAATTCACAATCATGAACATCCAACCTCAAAAAGGAATAAAGTCCTGCTTCACGTCAATATATAATAGCCTTGCTACTCTTGAAGACTGAGAGGGAGCAGGGTATCTACATGATCGAACTGTGGTTTTAACACCTGCCAAAACCTGGCTGATAAGCCATGCCCTCTTTCTTTTTAAAGGTGGGAGAACTATATTTCGACGGTGAAGGAACCACCGCCGCCTTCATAATCCGCCGCAAAGCATTACTTACATTTCTGTTGGAGAGGTGCGGTTGCCGTTTATACTTAGAAGCAAAGCGACCATTTTAGTCCTCAGGAGTAGCAACGTATCTACGTTCGAGCTCAGATAAGATTTCGGTCGTGTTTGTGGTTGTACGTGTATGTCTATGGGCTGTGACTACTTAACATCAGGTGGTTTACATGCTCGTTTGCTACTGTTCTCACATAAAAAAGCTTTATCATTTTTACAAGTTAAAAATGCTAGGTCACACCTTGTTAATTTGTAAAATTAAACACAACGACAAATTGGTAATAATTAACGTCGTATTTGTTTTCGTACGATACGTAAAAGCATGTATGAATCCATAAAGATATTGTTATTTTAAATCAATACAACAAACACAATCGCTAACGAAAACATTGTTCACTTTGTCTTGTTTTAAAAAAATGGCGAAATAAAGAATTGCATTTTATATTTCAAGTTGCGAAATTTCATTGAAGTTCTTATGCAAATGCACGAACCATGTAGAATTTTCAGTACGCAAAATAATTGAAACGAATTCTGTACAGTACAGTGTAATGCATTACAAATTACACTCCGCCGACCGCTTCCGCGGATTGGTTAATATTTCAATTAAATTTTCGATTTCCCTTTATCAATTTTCATTTTAAATTTTTATTTCCCCGTTCGAAGCGTATCATTGAGGGGTAGTGCGCAGAAAAGCAATCAGACCGCTAAAAATAGACAATGATTACTGGAAAACCTTATTACGGTTCTAGCGCGCCTCTTTTCAATGAAAAAGATTTTTGCTGAACTTTCTTTTTTTAGCATGGATATAGCAAACGAGCATGCAGTTTATCTGAGTAAGTCGCTGCCGCTCATGGACATTTGTCATCTAACCTAAATAGGAATGAAGCTCTACTTGAGGTCAGCTGTAGATCCGTTACTACCTGAAATCAAACTTATTTGTGACTCAAGACCAATATCGTTGCAGAAGTTTAAATGTAGATTTATGTCCGTTATTATGAGATTTCTGTCACATAATCTGGATACAGATACATAATCTGGAGATGATCATAAACAGTATCACCTCCAGATTTTGGTAAAAGACGTTATATAGATACAGAGGTTATAGAGACCATAGAGGTTGTTATATATTTATATACGAGCTTTTGCATGCGACTTTGTTCACATGTTACATAAATTGACATAGCTTATTTATTTATAAATGGATTTAAATGTTAAGTGAAGCCCATCACAATATAATCCTGATAACTGCATTCGAATCGGATACGCTGTTTCTGAGATTAGAGTGCACAAACGTACAGACAAAGAATCAAAATAAAAAAAACATTGTTTCAGGTTCTCTTGTGAATATAAAGGCACCCCATTATGGCTTTTTAAATATATTTGCCGTCTACAGACAGCGATCAGTTACAGTTTTATTATATGTATAGATCATATGTTGGCTACAGCGATCAAACTCATAGAGAGATATAGAGATAATAAATACATCTAAACAATTTTAACAGAGAAGCAGAGTTCAAATAAGCGACATTTAGTCACAAAGTTTAATTTTTTGTGTAAAAACACCGTTAGTATTTTATTTCTTGATATTTTAACTCAAGGACAAACGAATTATACGTGGGGTAGGTATACTTACCAAGTAACAACCTGGCAAGTATTTCCTACCGTCACCGCTGTTTCATCATGACCACGATCTATGAAAGTGGATCAAATATAAAAAATAACGTATGACGTATACGTAAAAATGTAAAAGAAAGAAAACGTCCAATATAAAAATAGCATGGAAGTTTAAATTGTTTCCTTTTTATTGTGAGAAAGTAAGAAACGGGCATGCAGGCCACGTGATGTAAAGTGGTCACTGCAACCCATGGACAACCACGTCCAATCTCAAATAGAACAGAAGTTCTATTTAAGGATGAACGTGAATGCGTTCGTACTCTTGAGGACTAAGATGGTCGCCTCCAATAAAGTGTATTCGGCAACCACACCTCCCCAACCGAAACACAATACATGAAGAATATGTTGCATTACGACGGGTTATGAGGGTGGTGGTGGTACCTCCCCAGGCGAGCTGTAACGGTTCTACCACCTTTCAAGTTGATCTAAATATATGAGTTCATGACATAAAATAACGTATTCCTCCTATAAACATGTAAAAGACGGTAATATAGAAAAAAACTTCTTATATAGATGAACAATGAAAGTTTAAATTGGTTATTAAGGAAATATATATTATAAGACCGAAAAGAGATGTGAAGAAAAATATGTATAACAAACTTTTAGCTACTTAAGTAATAAATACTTATAGTTTGAAACGCCTCCAGCACCACTTGCTTCGTTAATTGAAGTTATTACAATGAAGTAAATGACATTTTCAAATATAAAAAAGAGATGTGTGTGTTTCTTTTCTATGTGAGTAGCAAACGAGCATGCAAACCACCTGATTTTGAGTAGTCGCAACCCATAGACTTCCACGTACAATCACAAACCCGAGTGAAATCCTACCTGAACTCGAACGTAGATGCGTTGCTACTGCTGCGGACTAAGATGATCGTCTCGCTTCGAAGTGTAGCCGGCAACCGCATCTCTCCAACCGAAACACAAGTAATGCTTTACGCCGGATTATGAGGACGGCGTTGGTACCTCCCCGGTACTATCCTCCCCGGAACTATTGTTCTCCCACTTTTAAAAGTGTTTAAGAGTTTCTCTCGTCAGATCTTTTGCAACTAAAAGATAGTAAAAGTCAATGATAATTTATTTAAGTTCAAAAAGTATTCAATAGAGAATAAAGATGTTGAATAAAATATTTTGATTACGAATTTATATTTAAAATGAAATCCATATATTTTACACAGGCCTACAGGGACACTTAAAATTGATAGTAACATTTTTACCGATTCGCAATGAAGTAAATTGAAACGCCTGGTTGAAATGTACGTACGAATACGTCCCTTAATATAACCATCAAACCAGAACATAGCTGTGACAGCATTGACACAGCAACGATAGCAGTATCCAAATTAAATAAGACCGCTCTAGAAACACCCCTTTTCGAATAAAAAATAATTTACTGACACGCTTTACAGAAAAAAGATAATCTGTTATCATATCATATATTAAAAAAAAAACATTTTAGAGGTGGTTGAGTTGTTAGAGCGCGCCCGGTGCGGTACCACCGCCACCCTCATAACCCGCCGTAAAGCAACATGTTCTTCAAGTGGTGTTTTTCGGTTGGGGAGATGTGGTTGCCGGAAACACATTATTGGAGGCGATCATCGTAGTCCTCAAGAGTAAGAACGCATCCACGTCCATCCTGAAATAGAACTTCTGTTCTATTTGAGATTGGACGTGGTTGTCCATGGGCTGCAGTGACCACTTAACATCAGGTGGCCTGCACGCCCGTTTCTCATTCTTCCGTAATAAAAAAAATACATTTTAACACTCTCCCTGCGGAAGACACTCCTTTTGTGTACATACGAATCTATTTGAATTACAAGTGTTGTGTTTACGTCAGCGCTACAAGGCTGCGGGCGGAAATTTCGTCTGTTTATTCGTAGATAGAAAAATAAAATATTTGTGTGAATTGTCGGCACATCTCCAGTCTAGAAAAAGCAACTCTAGTTTAGTGTTGCCTCCCGTAATCCTGACTCGATGAATATATGTGTGCCTCAGTGAAAGTGGTAATTAATATTAAAACTAATTATAATAAAAGCCTAACCTAAACAATCTAAAGGTAGTCCGTGCCCATGCGGCAAGGTTCCAAGAAGTAGCTAGCTATATTCGATGTCCGATGGATTGCTACTCCTGAGGACTAAAGTTGTCACTTCGCTCGCACGAACGTCCAATCTCAAACACCACTAAAGTATCTGAGGTCGGACATAGATGGAATTGCTACTCCCGAGAACTAGGATTGTCACCTCGCTTCTGAGTATATCCGGCAACCGATGTTCTGATACTATCTCAAGTTAAAAATGGTTCTGTATATACACTAAAATGTCTAACCTAAAGGTATAATTTACTTGTGGTTAGTTATAAGTTATTATAGTAATTAACGAATACTAATTAGTTACAACTTCCTAAAATTAATTGGTTACGCGTGCAGTGTTGTATTTATAGATATTAATTATATTTACACTTAGCCTGAAATTTATCATTGTACAAGTATATGTGTGTCGGTTACAAATAAACGTTGGTCTAATTTGTATGGCAAATATAACTATTTACTTAAACTGAGACAGTAATACTATAATGAAGTATGTGTAGCTTCGCATCTTTAATGACAGAGAAAGTTAAGGTACGATGGGAGTTGCCAGTTTTTGGATGGGTTACCACTGGTGGCAACATTTTCACGAGCTTCTTTACTCTGTCAGCACGTTCAATAGTACCGCTTGTTATACACAAGTGACAGTCGTCAAACTTTGTCAAAGGCACAAAGGTGGTTTGAATATATCCGAAAGGCGAATTGACTCCTTACCGTTGTCGCTAGGAATGTGTTTATTAAAAATTAATTTGCAGTTATTTTGATAGAAAAGACACATCCGAGGAAATCTGCAAGATTGACTTTTCTTGGCAAAGTTCACAAAGGCTTATAAAGTCTACTTATCCGCACTGAATACTTATACTATGGTCTTACCCTCATTCTGAGAGGAGTCATTTTTTATATAATTTAGCCCGATGAAAAGAGAGACGGACTACCTGATAGAAAGCAGTCACCGTCGTCTATGGACATTTGCGACACCAGAGTCGCTAATGCATCGCCGGCTTTGAAAGAGAGCTCTCTTTACACCTTTCTTGACGAGCCACACGTCACAGCGTTCAGGAAATACCTCAGAAGGAAAGAAGTTCCACATTTTTCCGTGTTAAGAAGGAACGTGCAAACCGGCAGTGGTGAGCAACGGATCAATTGTGAACTAAACTACATACCAAAGGTTAAATAATAACAAAAAAATAGCCACATTCAATTTATTACACATGATTACAACATCGGTATTTCGGTTCTCGTAAATTATTTTACAGCTGGAATTTAAGCGCATTTGTTATAACTTCTTAACGGTATATCAGAATATAATTAACGAGTATTATTACATTTCATAACTGTTTTATAATCTCTTTTTCATTGAATGTTTTAACATCTTAACTATTAACATTCTGTCGTCTACTATTAACATTTTATAAACATCGTAATATTATTTACATTCTGATATTTTTTCTATTACTATTCTAATATTTACATTACTTTGATACATACTTATTTTATTACGTAGCGTCTTGACAAATAACGAACCATTCTCACTTCGGCGTCTTTTAAATATTTAATTCTTTATTCTACTCGTGATATTGACTCTAATCCTTATATAAACACTCAATTTTTTTCGATAAAATATAACTCATCGAAAAATAGACCACCATTTCTGACTTATCACTCTCATAGCTTTTCTGATTCTCAAACGTACATTTGTAATAAATAAAATTAATTATTAAAATACTTAATAGCAACTCTACTTTGCACTGATATTTCAAATTTAACTATTAAAATATTTAAATGTAAGCACTTCGTTCCGAATTTAACGGTTAAACTATTAACGGTCATAACTTCGTTTTAAATTTAACAGTTAATGTATTTAAGGATAATCACTTTGTTTATCACCAGTAATGTCAGTGACACTTCGAGATGTATGTATGTACACATAATAACGATTATTGTATTGTTCACAGTTCACAATGTGCAAGTCGGTATTGAGAAGATCGCCGTCAGAGAGAGTGGAGGCTGGCATCGGTGTCACTCTCCACATTGCCTAGCAGAAGGCTGGTCTCGCAGGGAACTGACTGTTGCGAAGAATGACAGCCGTTGGCAGGTGGGTGACGGTTCTGGGGTGGTAATAGTCACAGCTCTATAGCAGCTGAACCCTTCCACGTGACGCCAGCTCGCAGAAGGTGGTATAGCCTCAACACACACCATATGCATAGACACTGCACAGAAGAAAAAGATAGATACACATTTTGACGGTTAGTTAACGTATGTGATGTTAATAACATTCAAAGTATAATTACAAAAATAGTAATTTATTATCCCGTAAAATTTTGAATAAAACACAGCTAGTACTATAAATTGTTCTAGTAAAAAACTAAACGAATAATTTGTTCATATTTTGTTCGGAAATAAATATATTTGCGAATCTCTTTAATCAGATGTAATGTTTACGTAACAGTATACCGATATAAAGTAAACATACTCAATAATAACATGTAAGAATAACGGAAAAATAACAAATTTACTACGAAAATTTCAATATACGTACATTGAGGAATATTCTGGGTATTAAAAATGATATCTCTGCTTTACACATAGCGTCGAATTGCTGAAACAAAACATTATACATTATTTAAAAAAATACAATAGAAAATATTAACAAAAATTGTATCAATTGATGTATGCTAGTGACATGAGATAAGATTTTATTAATTAACAAGCTGTGCCTGCGACTTCATCCGCGTTTATTTTATAAATTTTCATAACAAGAAATAACCTACGCATACATGCATCTAGGCATTATTAAATTTCTCGCGGAATTTACAAAAAAAAAATTAACTTTCTTTGAACCAAAACCTTTCTCAGGAATCACTTTACCAATTGTAGAAAACTGTGAGAAAATCCGTCCAGTACGTTTTGAGTTTATCGCGAACAGACAGACAGACGCGACGAGGGACACTGTTTTATAATATCAATAGATACAATCTTATCTCATATCACTTATATAACAGCACTTTAAATAACTTGTAATATATTAAAAAAATATATTAAAAAAGAGCATAGAATTTCATTAATTTCCTTTACACTATTTTTATCAGCATAATAAGTATCCTAGTAACTACATACATACTACACGGGGCGTAAATGTTTATATTTTCTCCTAATTTTTTTCCATAATTTTTAGTTTCCCTGGAAAATCTTATACTATATATATTTTTTATTAATGTATTTACTCATTTATGTAACACATTATTAACGTTAGTTGTACGAAGTCCGCCTTAAGACTTCTCTGAACAGCATTCTCTACTAGTCGACGGTGAAAGATAAGAAAATGGGATAAAATAATCTTCACGAATATCGTAACTTCTAGGCTGTAATTGATAAATAAAATAAATTATTATCGCTTTCTATTTCTAAGTTGTATTGGTTAAATAATAAAAATAAATAACACCTTTCTACTTCTAAGGTGTGGATAAATAATATAAATTAATATCGCTTTCTGGATACAGACGGTCGAAACAAAGTTGAAAGTCACGAATTACAATTTTAATTGCCCATATTTCGTGGTCAAGGCTGAAACATTTAACCGTGACCATGAAACACGCTACTAGTTCCAAATATCGGCAAATCAAAATCGTAAATCGTGAGCAGCCGTTACTAGTAAAACGTGATTCCGCGATCGTTTAAAATGAAGTAAGTGTTTCTATGTGTACATCAATTCTGCTACAAAAAACAGAGTCGTTAGACACAATGTTTGATAACCTTAGTAAGAACTAAAGGTGTACGGATAGCTAAAGGTGGAAGAACTATTCGACACGGGAGGAGCCACCACCGCTCTCATAATCCGCCGTAAAGCATTACATGTGTTTCGGTTGGAGAAATGCGATTGTTGGCTACACTTTGAAGCAAGGCATCTAAGTCCTCAGGAGTAGCAACATATCTACGTTCGAGCTCAGATAGGATTCAGTGATTGTGGTTGTACGTGGATGTCTATGGGCTGCGACTACTTAACATCAGTTCGTTTGCGGCTCGTTTGTTCTTCTCACATAAAAAACGAAAGAGTCTATAGTTTGTACGTCGTGTATGCCAATCAGCCAATGACACATAATAAACGCATAAACTCGAATGTGAATTGTTAATTGAGTAAGCACGGACTCGTATACTAGCATTTCCAAGGACATTTACGGTGATCAATAACAATTACCACTTATATTTTATGTCGGCTACACTTATAAGCATTTTTATACATATTTGAAACCTAGCAGTTATCCTGATGGAAGATGGAGCTGATGGAAAAGAAGCATCATTGCCCATAAACATAAGAGATGTTTCCAATTTTGAGCAGTTGTTCCAGAGAAACTGTCAATGCAGTGCTAGCTTTCAAGGAGAGTTCTTTTTGCAGCTTTTCTTAAGGACCACAGTCCATAGCATTTGGAAAACACTCTAAAAGGAAGTTTGTATCATATTTTGCGCTTCATAATCAATATCTAAATATAATTGGTAAAGTGGTAGAACCTATATAGTTCAGCTGAAACTTGCATTTCGGTAGAAAAATGTGGTTAACGGTTCCCTTACAAATGAAATAACCATATTCATTCACAGGAATATCAACGTATATGTGATTGACTTCAAGTTGGGAGTTCAAGGTGGGAGAACTACAGTTCGACCGAAGAGGTACCACCGCCGTCCTCATAATCCGTCGGAAAGCATTACTTGTGTTTCGGTTAAAGAAGTGCGGGTTCCAACGACACTTTGAAGGAAGGCGACCATGTTAGTCCTTAGTCGTGAATGTCTATGGGCTGGGCCTACTTACTATCAGGTGGTTAACATGCTCGCTTACTACTCTTCTCACATAAAAAGAAACTGCAAGCAATATCGCATTTCCCTTCACATTACATAACCTTTCAATATTCACTGATTTCATTGTGTTATATAACGAGTACTCATGATTAACGCTTTTTGATTGCCGATATTTCGAACCAGTTGGCTCGTGGTCACGGTGACACAGAGGTGGGGGGAGGGGACTGTTGACGGTGCGGTGAGCACTGCATTAATCGTGAGTACCCGTTATATAACATAATATAAATTCCGCTATAATATTAGTTTAAAATCGTATGTACGTAATACGTAGTACGTATGTGAATACGTATAATCGTATCGTATAAATTCACTGATGCCGTAGTAACACATAAACTAATTGCATGTTACGCTATTGTGTCAGCCGTTATATTCACGGCTTGTAGCCTCAGAGCCTTTCAAACATGGCGCATTAATTAAACTGACCGGTAATTAATTTAAAATTTAACACGAAATTTACGCTGGGTGACAAACTCTACTAGTGTTTTACGCATACTATAGAAAACTAGACCCGGTCCAGCTTCGGCCGAGTTAATACATAACCTTAGTAAAGGTTACGTATTAACCTTTACTAAGGTTATGTATTTTATCTCTAAATGTTATAAAAAAGTCCCCCCTTGCGTCTGCGTATTCGTGATAAACTCAAAAAGTGCTGTACGGTATTTGTCACGGTTTTTAATAACGGATAGAATGATTCCTGAGGAAGGTTTTCGTGCATAATAAGTTAAGTTCTCTAAGTATCTCTGGGTGCATATATACGTGGTTTGTTTCACTATTTTAAACTTAGGTAAAATAAACGACGAAGTCGCGGGCACAGTTTTCATATAATAATATTGCATAAAAGATCCAACAATATACACAAGTGTTAATTTAGTTGCAAAGAATACACTCAGAGTTTGCTATCCACGGCAATGTATCATGCTAGCAGGTGACGCAAATGGTGCTGGATACCATTAACTTTTATTTATTCAACTGTAGTAACCTCCCTGACTTTGGACGGATAGCAAAACATAATATTACATTATGTGTGTCATAGTGAAATGATGTATACAGCCTGCAGTAGGTCTGCATTCGACTCATTAACAAACAAAATCTACTTTTATTTTTTCAACTTTAGTACCCGCTCTGACTTCATGAATAGCAGAGGATGATATATCTTCAATGTCATAGTAAAATGATCTATCAGCTTGCAGTCGGTCTACATGAATTATTTCATCTTCAAAAATTCAACGTCATACATCAACTAATTAAAAAATCTACTTTTATTTATTCTTTATCTGTCTATCGTGGTGAACTGATATATCAGACTGCAGCTTGCAGTCGATTTGCATGTTCGTAATGTACTATGATTTATAAATTTCGCCATGATAATAATTTAAAATAACTTCTGAATAATTTCTATCCGTCCCCGGACCTCTATTTGACATGATACAGAATATCACTAAATATGATAAAATAAAGTAAAATAGATGTTAGTAATTGTTAGTTTTTGTAACTAGATAATGACTGGATGCATGTATGACAGAAAATAATATAAGTAAATATAAACTGTATTTTTTAGTGTATGAAGAGTAGCAAACGAGCGTCCAAACCACCTGATAGATACGTTGCTACTCACGAGGACTAAGATGGTCGCCTCGCTTCAAACTGCAGCCGGCAACCGCGCTTCTCCAACCGAAACACAAGAAATGCGTTACGAGGTATTATGAGGGCGGCGGTGGTACCTCCCCGTTCAAACTATTGTTTTCCCATCTTCCAAACTTCTGGTTGTTTCTCGTTATGGTAATAATAATGGTTATGGCTTTACTATGGTAACTTAGCATTCAATCTAATTAACGGTAAATGCTCACTGCTGATCAATTCCAAATGGACTAGGAGTTCTGAAAGCTTCATTTACTCCATTAAGTTAATATTAGTAAATGACAGTTTTAAACATGGAAAAGATGTCTGTTTTTGAGATCCTTTCGTCGCCTCTGCTCCTATACGAAACACCTCACGAGTCCGTGTAAGTATATTGACATTCAAAAGGAGTTCTATAAAGAATGTACTTTAAATAAAAATATTTTGGTTTTGGTTTTTTGATTTTGAAAGAAGTAGAAACGCGTTACTACTTCTGTTGACTAAATGTGACGGTTTGTAACTAAGCTGGTGTATGTATGTACCGCGCATAATTATTATGAAGTAGAAATTTATGAGCATAATGATAATGAAACAGAAATTTAAATTTAGGCTTCATACATTTAAAAAGGAGGCCTTCTGATCCATCATGTTGTTCTTATGTGTGTTACTGGAGGTATAGGAGATATGTCAATCCGTCCTGGCACTCAAATAGCAACTATTTGTACGATTATGATTTGAAACATAACAGCGTAAACTATTTTGGCGACGTAATGAAATAAGTAAATAAATACCGCTAATAGCTTGTTATTAAAAAAAATATATTTTTATTTTTTATTTTTATATGAATATAAATAAGTCAAAAAAATATAGCAAATGTTGCATAGCCTATAAATCGGCCATAGATAGGTAGTAGGTAGGAACTTTGTGTACTAAACTTGAAATATAAGTAATAGAAAAATAAACGGACAATATTTCATTTTTATATTAAGGTTATAAGGTTGTCTATATTTCTTTGGTATGTTTTTAATGGCGGACAATTATTATTTTGATAGAGATGTATTAATATACCTAAAAGATATTATTTTGTATTGCCTTAATACCATTAGTAATACAATGACTGTATTGGTTGTATTACCATATCAATGTCTGTGTATCCGACTAAGTTATGTCAATAGGGAATAATGTAAGTCTGGGAGTCTGGGGAGTCTGGAAATGGGGACTCTCATATCCGACAATGTACACGATGTATGTACACGAGACTCAACTTGGAAGCCATACGTTGACTATTATGTGTATCTAATTGCGGAATGGTTGCATGTCAATTAGAAATGTTTGGTTTTGTATATTACTAGCGACCCGGCCCAGCTTCGCTAGGGTAATAGAATTATAAAGTGGAAAAAATAATTAAAAGGTGGGAGAATCATAGTTCAACCGAGGAGGTATCACCGCTGCCATCGTAATCAACCGTAAAACATTTCCTGTGTTTCGGTTGGAGAGTTGCGGTTGCCGGCTACATTTTGAAGAGAGGCGACCATCTTAGTCTTCAGGAGTAGCAATGCATCTCCGTTCGAGCTCAGATAGGATTTCGGTCGTGTTTGTAGTTGTACGTGGATGTCTATGGGCTGCGACTACTCAACGACAGATGGTTTACATCGTTTGGTACTCTTCTCACATAACATAAAACATTTTATTGCTATTAATAGTAGCTCAAATGCATTAAAAGTAACTTACTTTATTCACATGGTCCCTCAGGATATTTGAGTATACCATGGCCATTGCTTCCAACGCCATAAATGTCATGCAGCCAACCACCCATGGTACTAGAAAAGCGACGTTCTCCTGAAACAAACCCGTAATAATAAAAACTTTACTTTTTATCTTTATAAAAGACCGTATTTACACATTACCATTTTTTATCCTTAAACAATAAAATATTTTTTTATACCACATAAGACCAAAGTATTTAAAACACTTTATATATTGAACTAGTTTTTATAGCAACAATTTTTTTTATACCATATAAGATCAAAAGGTGGTAGAACCATTAGAGCTCGCCCGCGGCGGCACCGCCACCCTCATAACCCGCCGTAAAGCAACATGTTCCTCATGTATTGTGTTTCGGTTGAGGAGCTGTGGTTGCCGGATGCACATTATTGAAGGCGATCATCTTAGTCCTCAAGAGTAGGAAGGCATCCGCGTCCATCCTTACATAGAACTTCTGTTCTATTTAAGATTGGACGTGGTTGGCCATGGGCTGCAGTGACCACTTAACATCAGATGGCCTGCATGCCCGTTTCTTACTCTTTCACTGTAAAAAAACGATCAAACTATCTCAAAACTCTTTACGTTAAACTAGCTTTTACACGCAACTACACGCAAAAGTCGTTACAAAATGACTTTTAAGCTTACATTAGTTTATACATCATCAATTTTTACGGCACACGCTAAATAATGTTATAGACAATATTTTGAAATCTTTGGTATTAGTTTTGTTTAGTTATCTTTGGTGTTAGTTTTGGTATGGATCTCTATCTTTTCTAATAAAATATCACTCTAGCTACTCGTTTATAACAAAGTTTTCTATAGTTTTAAATTCGATTAAATAATTTATGAGCTTATCCATAACAAATATACAATTAATCATCTGTCATAAAAATCACTGATACTAAAATAGTATATGTGGCAAAGGGAGATCTCCCTCCAGGCAGATTCTTGTGCCTGAGGAGCGGCCGTGCTCCGACAGTCTCATTTCGGAGTTTGTATATATGTAAGGTATTTAGAAAATTTCGATATCGTGATTCAGGATCGTATGGCGCCATCTCTTGTCGAGTAGCAGAAAGTCGCCACAGTATATACTAATTACTATATAACAATACTAATATTTACTACTACTCCTATTAAAAACACTAATACTAATATTATAAACAAGGAAACTTTATTATATTAGAACAGATATGTAAATTCAAGCAAATTTCATATGACATTAACAGGAACAAGAACTATTCAAACAATATGCACGATGTGTACACATCCTACGTTACATCACGTAATAAGATATCATATATGCATGCAAATCAAGTAATCTCCGTCTTAATTAGTAATGGTATCACAGTAATTACTCCGGTCTTCGTAAACAGATGCAAGATAACCTATATATACGTTTAGACATTAATGTGTCTTTGATTATTATTACGTTTGAGTGAAATCAATTCCAATTATGCTCATTTTGTAATTGAGTTTAGTTGAGAAAGCCTTTTGCAGGTTAAAATAGATATTATAAATACTGATAGTTTACCTTATATATATATATAAAACTCAATGCACAATCACAAATATTGTGTCATACTCATAAATATACCGAACTAAACACAAAACTCATCCTGAGAAATGTCACACATAACCAAAAATAATCACAAATGTTGTGTCATATTCATAAATATACCGAACAAAACACAACTATTCCTGCAAATTATCACATATTCCCAAACATACTCAAGAATAATCACAAAAATTATGTCACACCCAAATATAAACACAAATATTGTATCATATTCATAAATATACTGAACTAAACCCAAAACGAACTCTAAGATTCGTCGTACATAAATAGAAATCCTAAAATTTCTACTCTCTACAGAATCACTTCCTTTTTGAAGATTAAAAATTCCACTTAAACGTCTATAAATAAAATTAAACCACTTGTACAAGTAACCGTTTTATGTAAATTTTACACGCGTATTATTTTGTTTATGCTCGAATTTTATGTAGATAAGCCCTTTGTAACTGTGTGACGCCGTGATAAAGTTATAAAACGTAATTATGGTCTCTCGTAAAACCTCCACTTGACACTCAATCTCGCTTTAGAGTGCCCTATTACGTACTTACATTGTACTAACTTCACGCTTGAGATGGAAAGGTATGGAGTAAGGACAACATAAAAACATGCTTACGATACATTAAATGGTTAACACTTTGACTTGCGGCGTGCATATATTAAATCGAGTCAAAATTGTGAGGGGCGACACTAAACTGGAGCTTATTTCTCTAGAGTGAATATGTGAGAAGATGCAGTTTCGCCGTAATCACGAGCCATGCAACTGGTTCCAAGTATCAGCAATTAAAAGGCGGTAATCTTGAGTACCCGTTATATAACATAAAATACAGTATTTGTGTTCGACCGTAATCCATACAGATTTGTACGTACAACACAGGTGTGCAAAAGCCGCAAGCGCGTTGCGCCGCGCAATACATATTTTAAAGGTGATAGAGTCGTTAGAGCTCGTCCGGGGCGGCACCACCGCCAACCTCATAACCCGCCGTAAAGCAACATGTTCTACATGTATTGTTGTGTTCTACGTGTTTTGGTTGTGGGGGTGTGGTCGCCGGATACACATTATTGGAGGCGACCATCTTAGTTCTCAAGATTAGGAACTTCTGTTCTATTTGAGATTGGACGTGGTTGTCCATGAGCTGCAGTGACCACTTAATATCCGGTTTCTTACTCTTTCATAATAAAAAAGTCAAAGTTTTAAAAAATGATGTATATTTGAAATAAAACAATTTAATATAAACCATGTAGGTACCTATTTAAAAACAAAAGTAGCAACAAAGACGACTGTTCGAGTTATAAAAGTATGGCAAACTCGTGGGAGAAAACAGTGCTCAAATTGTTTGACTACTTAACTAGGTTAGGAAGTTTCCAGTAATTGCCTGCTTCAACTTAAATATAAAATATCGATGAAGAAATTTGCTGTAACAACCCTTAAAGTTATTGTTATTGTTTTAATAAATTCACGTAATTTAGATTACTTAGATAAGATTGACAAGTTGAAGAACTTCAGTTCGATAGGGTAGTACATATACATCCACGTACGTCGCTACTCCTGAGGACTGAGATGGCCGCTTCGCTTCAAAGCGTAGCCGGCAACCGCACCTCTCCAACCGAACATAAGTAATGCTTTACGGCAGATTATGAAGGCGGCGGTGGTACCTCCCCGGTCGAACTATAGTTATCCCACTTTTGATTCCCAGACTGTTTAGTATACGCATTTATTACAATTCGTTTAAGATTTCCATTACTGTATTTTAAACTTACATTACACGCACTAACTTTAACATTATTTAAATAATATTATAACTAAAATACAGATTGGAGCTGCGACACCAACTTTTTAACATCTTACATTTTATCTTACTTACACAATCTACATATTAAGTGAATACTTATTGCTCTAATTGACAGTGAAAAGGCGACATCGTGCATAAATCATGTAACCCGTATAAGTCACAGTATAAATATAATATAATAGTAGTTCAACGCGAACACGACTCGCAGAACGTTATCTTGAGAACAAGATAGAAATCTTTACATATAATAAAACTGTAACTGATCGCTGTCTGTACATGACAAATATATTTAAAAAATCATGATGAGGTGCCTTCATATACACAAGAGAACCAAAACAAAGTTTTTTCATTTTATCTGTATGTCTCTATGTCTGTGTGTTTGTGCACGATAATCTCAGAGCGTGTCCGATTTGAATGCAATTTTCAGAATTATATTGTGACGGGCTTCACTTAACATTTAGTGTTTTTTTAATCGATTAACAAATAAAGAAATTATGTTAATCATCACCGGACGAAGCGGGCACAGCCTGCTCAGGAAATACCACGGAAGGAAGTTCGTTCCACAACTTGCACTTCCGTGATTAGAAGGAGCGTGCAAACTGAACTGTAGAGAACCGCCACGAGTCCACTTGATGCGGATGGAAACTTAACGTCGGGCGAGTGTTGCAGTGAAAGAAAGTTGTCGCAGGTTCCTCACAGCACTCACCATTATAAATTTGGTTGAACACGCAGATTCGTAATTAGAACGTAAGCTTCATGATATGTTTGTAAAATGACTGCGTTTCTACCACTGAATACTTAAATAAAATAATAAGTTTTTCATTATTATTATGAAAGAGTAAGAAACGGGCATGCAGGCCACCTGATATTAAGTGGTCACTGCAGCCCATGGACAATCACGTCCAATCTCAAATAGAACAGAAGTTCTATTTAAGGAAGAAATGAAAAATATTATAGTAAAATAATATAAATAAATAACTAGACAAAATCTATTAGCCTTAACAGACCCTTGAAACACATAACATATCATGTTGAACGAATTGTATGACTCGTGGTCACGACCGCGATGCCGGAAGTATTAATCAATGTACCTTACGTCTACCCGTCTTACGTCGCTTTCATTTTTGGTTTCCATATCTCAACACACAACACTAACTGTATGTTAACGCACTGAACTTTGCTCTATATGTGATTTTCATAAACTAATCACAAGATTCCCACGTTTATGTTAACTTAAAACCTTCTCTTTTGAAGTTTCTAATGTTTCTTAATCTCTGTTGCCTCTTACCCAATGTTAAGCGGATAGAATACAGAGTATTTTAACATCTCTATCATTAATGGTGTGGCCATGAGAGACGAGTTCTACTATTTTCAAAACACCTTTTTAAGAGTGCAATGTTTTTATATTGTCTAATATAATAATTGCAAATACTTACTTTATAAATTCCATAAAAGAGGAATATGCTTAGTACAATCATGAACATTTGTGTTCCTATTATCGCGAAATACGCTATCTGTACACCTGTAACAAAGAAAACACAGTATATTAGTGACGTCACATTTTTATCTTACCGCTGCAAAGCCTAAAACAGACGTTACGTGTTTGACCTGTACGTACGTATGCATAACTTTATGTATGTATGTATGTATGTATGTATGTATATATGTAAAAATAATTTACCAATTATGCAATATATCAGAGGTTATATTGACAGTAAATATAATTAAATGTTAAAATCGACAGAGTAAAATATATACTTTTTAATGTAACCAAAAAATATAATAATAATAATTTACCAATTATGCAATATTTCAGAGGTAATATTGACAGTGTTAAATATCAGTAAACTTTAAATTGACAGAGTAAAATATATAAGTTATAATGTAACCTAAAAATGACATAATAATAATTTACCAATTATGCAATATTTCAGAGGTTATATTGACAGTAAATAAAATTAAATGTTAAAATCGACAGAGTAAAATATATACTTTTTAATGTAACCAAAAAATATAATAATAATAATTTACCA